>MU183717.1:0-17035 GCA_016904865.1 Pissodes strobi
TCCTTGTAAAGAGCTCTATCCATTAGTATAAAAATATATAGAGTATTCCATTTAAAAAACATGACAACCACGCTGTAAGTCTTTTGTTTTTAATTCAAATGTTTTTTTGGTGAGATTTTTGAATTCTACGGAAAAAAATACCTCAAATGGCTATTTTCGTTTTTTACAAAAATACAGGAAAGTTAAACAAAAAGACCATTTTTACTTTAAAATGTATAACCCTGTACATAGGTACTATTTTGGAAAATAATTTTTTAAGACAAAAAAGTTATGCGAAGTATAGTTTTTCATATGAGACATCTAAACAAATAACGTTAAATACACCTTATCATTTGAGATTCAAATAACTTGTAAAGCTGATTTTTGGGGTTTTTTATGGTGAACTAAAAAGCAATTCAAATTTGTCTTCGTTTTCAGTTCTTTTATGAAGACGTAGTAGCTGCCTCCTATCGCCAATAATATCTTCTCAGAATGTATCACATTAAAAAGCTACTGCATTTCGTTAATAATTGGTGGACTATCACTAATAAAATAAAGGGTTTTGTTAATAATTAATACTAATTTTTTATTAGTGATTATTTAAGTTGCTTGGTATTTTTGACGAGGTCGTCATTACATTATATTTGGTGATTGTAAGTCTGATTATTTTAATATAATAGGATAAGAAAATGTATCAGACTAAATTAGATGCATGTCAGCATAAAAAAATTACTGGTGTTTTATTGTAGCATTGTAATTTATTATTTCAATAACGTGTTATACAAAAACTTATTTTTTTTTTCGAAAACGGCTAATTATACCGAAACAAATGTAAAGTACTCTTTTTTATTGAGAAATGACCAAAGTATCTAAAAAATAAGTTTTTCTTCAAACGTCAGTAAATCCGTCATTACTCGACTGTGTAGGCGGCCGTGAAGTTTCGTTTTTCCTCCGCCGGAGCTTTACTTTTCACTTTTCCGCCGGCGGAGGTAAAAGTGTTGTCATAGCAACATAGATACAATACAAACAGACAACAAAATAAGCGCCAACAACTCAAGATTTATTAAACTACAATTTGTATTTATCACTCAATTTGTGACTGCATTTCTAAACATCACTAATTTAGGAACAAATTGGTTATTATTTAATCGAACTTACTCAATAACTGCTTATCAATACGGAATTAAAACGCAATCGGAGACGCGATCTCAAAAAATAATTATTGTTGACAGTGTCCACTGCACTGACAGCTTTATGTTACATTATATTCACCGATACCGGTCTAAGCAAGGCCACCTACGACCGTGGTCTAAGCCGCCTTGCGAACCCATTTATCTTTAATAATAATTAGATATTATTACTATTAAGAGATGTTTTTGCATTAATTTGTCGACATTTGAAGAAAAAACAGCATATTTTATTTGGAGGAAAAGTTACTTTTCATGGCTTGCTCTCTATTACCAGCCTCACTCCGTTCGGCTGTTAAACACGAGCGCGCCATGAAAAGTATCACTTTTCCTCCATATAAAATAATATACTATTTCAGTTCTGTAAAATGCCTGCGAATATTTCAGCCCAACGTGGTGGCAAGTCTGTTCCTTTCTGCCCTGAAAATTAGGAAAACATTTACTGTATAGTATGGTTTTATGAGTCCTTCTGGCCTACATAAGATATTCAAATAATATCATTAATAAGTAATAAAGCAAATGTCAGACGGTATGCTATCATTTATCATGGGGCATGCAATTTTCCACCCTTATGAAAATTTAAAAAATTCATGAAAATTAAATTATATCTCCCCTGAGTTGTTGTGTGGATCCTACACCAAAATGCACTACAACATAGTTTTATCCACAATACCGAAACACAATTTTTATACTGGATGGCGTTTTGTTAATCATGTTAGCATTATAAGGCTAGAGACTTTTTTTAATAATCTTCTAATAATGCTAATATCGTCAGGAAAAAAGCGAATTGAGTGCAAAAGTTGTGTTTCGGTATTGTGGTTAAAACTGTGTTGTAATTGCTGAAAATAAAATAATTGAGACTGGAGAGAGTGACAAACACTTGTATAAGTGACTATTTAAATTTTAAAACATAATAGAATCATAAAATAATACACCATCAACAAATACTTATATAATGACAAAGAAAGTGGAAAGAGATTAAAAAACAATATTGTATAAAATAACACGGTTATATTTAAAATGATAGATAAAATCTTTATTTGAAGAGGTATCATAGCATATCAAGTCTAAAATTTTTATGGCTTTACCTGAATCGTCAGAATTTGCTAAAAAAAGAAACAATTGACGACCGAGTCCGTAAAAAATAAACATAAACTCCATTATTTTAAATGGTTATATTGTTCATTTACCGCAGTGTCCACCTATGTTGGGGTTTGGAACCTTCGGCAACATGCACTAAAACTGAGCTTTATCCACAATACCGAAACAGAATTTTTGCACTCGACGCGCGTTTCGCTAACCATGTTAGCATCATCAGGAGATTATTAAAACTAGAGAGAGTTTTAATCATCTCCTGATGATGCTAACATGGTTAGCGAAACGCGCGTCGAGTGCAAAAATTCTGTTTCGGTATTGTGGATAAAGCTCAGTTTTACTGCATAGTCCGTTTGTTGCTGATTTCGAATATACCAGGTTTGATACCCCTATTTTCAAAAATAACTGAGAAAAATGACAAAAATTGTGTCATAAGACCAATGCATTAGACCAACACATTTCGTTCTCTTTCTAACACATTGATCTTATGGCACAGTTTTTATTTTTTTTTCTCATTTAGTTTTAAAGATAGAGGTATCATACCTCGTATATTCGAAGTCAGCAACGAACCGACTATCCTATAAATAAACCATATACTCGATCATCAATCGTTTCTTTTTTTTAGCAAGTTCCTACGATTCAGGTAAAGCCCTACAACTTTCAAGTTTGATATAATATGCTAATTCTTCAAACAAAGATATAACCAGAAACCCTGTATACATTTACGCACCTCTTACACTAATGGAAACCGTTTGCCGAAAAATGCAGTTGCTATGCATTCTTCAATATGACGAGTATCGGTATAAATCCTTTTAAATAGTTTGTTACCGTTATAGAATACTTGAATACAAAGGCCTTTGTCAGAACCAATGATTGTCATATCACCTATTTTATTGTTTTACGAATTACGATCCTTATAAATATCATACAATCTCAGATTTAGCTGGTAATCTATAATACCACCACAAGAGGAGAATTACACATATTTCCGCGAGTTTTTCAATTAATTCCGTTGAGGTTTCTTTTGTGAAAACTGTCAAGGAAAGAACTCCTGCACGGTAGAAAACCAAAATCAATTTTAACCCTCTAATTTTAAAGAAATACTGTAAGACCAATAATATTATGCTTCTTTCTTGAAAGATAAGATCTTATATGGGGCAAGAGGCAACTCTATGTCTGCAATATATATAAATGATGTTTAGTTTCAAGAAACTGAAGTTAATATTGTGTTTTATTTTTGCAACTTATTGTTCTTTTCTAGCAATATTCTAGCGGTTCTAGTAAAATCTATAATTAAAAAGTACTTACCATTTGTTCTATATATCTCGTGATAATTTCTGTAGGTCGGTAATAAGAAATACAAGAAGTGGGAGAACATAAAAAAATAATGTACCAAAATAAAAAATATGTGCAAATAAAGAGTATTGTTCTTAAAAGCGATAGACCTTGTACAATTTTAAATTTGGTATCACATGTGTGATGAGTAGAAATTGTAGAATTGAGGTCATTATCAAGAAGCTTGTTAAGATAGATCTGCTTGCAAGCTTTTATTTTCACTGTTTAAACATTTTTGAACTTGAATAGTTTCATCTTATTATTTTTTGAGCTCGGGACATCATATACCTACAATTTTTCTGTAACAAATTTTATTGTTTCATTTACCAATGAAATTGTTTGAAACTTCTGTCAGATGTAGCTCTCAAATAGTATTTCTTAAACTTGCTGGATATTCGACAGTTTATCTGATTTGATGGGTCTTTCGGAATCGATATGTTATTCTCATTATTATTAAATTTTTCGCATTTACGCTTAAGTCGTCTGTTTCGCCCTCTATTACGCCCAATAAAATAAAATATATATTAATAATTAAGTATTGTCAAGACATAATAAGTTTGAGTTAGGCTATTGTTAATGATCGGCCTTTTAAAAAACTATATTATAAACACATAACAAGTTAGTACTTGTGAAAAAAAAAACACCTTTGACACTCTCAATCATAATATATAGGAAGGTGCTAAATATAAAATGCGCTTAGCAGAAATGATAATTTTTGAAATCTGATATTTTAAAATAACAAAATGCAAAGCAATGAAAAGTTAACTACAGAAACTGTGTTACTGTTACTGGGATTTTACATCTCAAAAGCACATGTCTATTAAAACAAACAACCATACAAAATGAACGGTTTCTTGTTATGTGAAATGATACTTTTAATTATTCCAAAATCCCGATAATCTTTTACTGATAATATTAGTACAATATGTGGTTTATAGATTGCGCCTTTAATTTCAATCCGCTGGATCAGTTTTAAGTAATAATTATTAAAGTTGGATAATTGTAATTTATAATTAACTGGTGGTATTTATATACCAATTTCATGGCGTAGAATGTTTAGAATGGCGACTGCTCAAAAAATACACGTATCCTGGACTTATTTTCAATAACCTTAAGAAAGTATCACTACAATACCATAATCACAATATCCACGCTTTCCCATTGAACTGAATTTGACGTAGGAACAGAAACAGGTGCAAGGCCGCCGGATAATTTAACAAGCGGCGTGGCCGCCTGTGCCTGCGGCACGCGCGAGGCCCTTCGGGCCTCGTTTGTGTGACCTTCGGTCACACATTATTGCCACGCTCCTATCCGTACCGTGGCCTATAATTAGAAAGCCCTTATAATTAGATTTACCAATCGCTAGTCTAATTGTACCGTGATAATTTTCTAATTGGTTGCCATGGTAACAGATTTGTCAACGTCAATCGTTATTTTTTTTTTCTTTACCTAAATACCAAATATCAAATCTCTAAGTCGTACGATTGACGAATTATGACGATTTTTTACTTTTTTTGGTTACCATAGCAACCAATTTTTTAGTATCAAATTATGCTTCATAAACAATCCTAAGTATCATACTATATCTTTTATTAGTGATTCACATATTACTAATTGGTTGCTATGGTAACCATTTTGTCAACAAAAAATGCTAACATACTTTCACCTCTACTTATAACTTGACACCGAAAAAAGGAAAAGTTGGTCCTTGTTTACATGGACAAAATTGCCAAAAAACGTTAACTTGTCCTGTTTTCACACCCTGTATATTAGCAGATCGTAACCAAAATCAATAGGCTTCGACGGTTTGTGGACCTCTACCTCTATGTCACATTTCAAGTCGCTATCTTCAAAATTGCTACCTGTAAATGCCAAAAAACGGTAAGTTTTCCTGTTTTCACACCCTGTATATTAACCGAACGTAACCAAAATCAATAAGCTTCGAGGGTTTGTGGACCTCTACCTCTATGCCAAATTTCATGTCGCTATCTTCAAAATTGCGACCTGTAATTGCCAAAAAACCGTAACTTTTCCTGTCTTCACACCCTGTATATTAACCGATCGTAACCAAAATCAACAGGCTTCGAGGGTCTGTGGACCTATACCTCTATGCAAAATTTCAAGTCGCTATCTTCAAAATTGCGACCTGTAAATGCTAAAAAATGGTAACTTGTCCTGTTTTCACACCCTGTATATTAAACGATCGTAACCAAAATCAATAGGCTTCGAGGGTTTGTGGACTTCTAACTTTATGCCAAATTTCAAGTCGCTATCTTCAAAATTGCGACCTTAAATGCCAAAAAACGGTAACTTGTCCTGTTTTCACACCCTGTATAACAATTAGAACAAAAGAGCAAAGGAACAAAAATACGTGTCTTTCCGAATACTTTCATTTGACATAAAAAAAGGATATTATCCTTGTTTACACGGACAAAAATAGCAAAAAACGGTGACTTGTCCTGTTTTCACACCCTGTATATTAACCGATCGTAACCAAAATCAATAGGTTCCGAGGGTTCGTGGACCTCTTCCTCTATGCCAAATTTCAAGTCGCTATCTTCAAAATTGCGACCTGTAAATGCCAAAAAACGGTAACTTGTCCTGTTTTCACACCCTGTATAACAATTAGATGAAAAGAGCAAAGGAACACAAATACGTGTCTTACCGAATACTTTCATTTGACATGAAAAAAAGGCAAAGTTGGTACTTGTTTACACGGACAAAAATGCCAAAAAACGCAAAAAAACGGTAACTTGTCCTGTTTTCACACCCTGTATATTAACCGATCGTAACCAAAATCAATAGGTTCCGAGGGTTCGTGGACCTCTACCTCTATGCCAAATTTCAAGTCGCTATCTTCAAAATTGCGACCTGTAGTCGATCCCATCACATACACACACACACACACACACATACAGACAAAAAATCAAAATTTTTTTTTTCGATTACAAATCGATTGGTATAAGTTTCAGAGCGATCCGACGTACCGTTACGAAGTTTTTGTCCCGATTGGTCTCGCCCTATAGAAAGCCCATATATAATTGTGGGCTTTCTAACAAGTGGCGTGGCCACTGGTGCCTGCGGCACGCGCGAGGCCCTTCGGGCCTCGTTTGTGTGACCTTCAGTCACACAACACATTTATCGTCTGGTCACATTTGTCGTTTGCCCAGCCACATTTATTGCCACGCTCGTATCCGTACCGTGGCCTGTAATTAGAAAGCCCTTATAATTAGAGTTACCAATCGCTAGTCTAATTTTACCATGATAATTTTCTAATTGGTTGCCATGGTAACCGACTTGTCAACGTCAATTTTTAATTTTTTTTAAATCTTTACCTAAATACCAAATATCAAATCTCTAAGTCGTACGATTGACGAATTATAACGATTTTTTACTTTTTTGGTTACCATAGCAACCAATTTTTTAGTATCAATTTAGGCTTCATAAACAATCCTAAGTACCATACTATATCTTTTATTAGTGATATACATATTATTAATTGGTTGCCATAGAAACCGACTTGTCAACGTCAATCGTTCATTTTTTTTAACCTTTACCTAAATACTAAATATCAAATCTCTAAGTCGTACGATTGACGAATTATGACGATTTTTTACTTTTTTGGTTACCATAGAATCCCATTTTTAGTATCAAATTAGGCTTCATAAACAATCCTAAGTACCAGACTATATCTTTTATTAGTGATTTACATATCATTAATTGGTTGCTATGGTAACCATGTTGTCAACAAAAAATGCTAACATACTTTCACCTCTACTTATAAATTGGCACCGAAAAAAGGAAAAGTTGGTCCTTGTTTACACGAACAAAATTGGCAAAAAATGGTAACTTGTCCTGTTTTCACACCCTCTATATTAACAGATCGTAATCAAAATCAATAGGCTTCGAGGGTTTGTGGACGTCTAACTATATGCCAAATTTCAAGTCGCTATCTTCAAAATTGCGACCTGTAAATGCCAAAAAACAGTAACTTGTCCTGTTTTCACACCCTGTATAACAGTTAAAGCAAAAGAGCAAAGGAACAAAAATACGTGTCTTGCCGAATACTTTCATTTGACACAAAAAAATGAATTTTATCCTTGTTTACACGGACAAAAATGCCAAAAAACGGTAACTTGTCCTGTTTTCACACCCTGTATATCAACTGATCGTAACCAAAATCAATGAGTTCCGAGGGTTTGTGGACCTCTACTTCTATGCCAAATTTCAAGTCGCCATCTTCAAAATTGCGACCAGTAAATGCCAAAAAACGGTAACTTGTCCTATTTTCACACCCTGTATAACAATTAGAACAAAAGAGCAAAGGAACAAAAATACGTGTCATACCGAATACTTCCATTTGACATAAAAAAAAAGAATATTACCCTTGTTTACACGGACAAAAATGGCAAAAAACGGTAACTTGTCCTGTTTTCACACCCTGTATATAAACCGATCGTAACCAAAATCAATAGGTTCCAAGGGTTTGTGGACCTCTACTTCTATGCCAAATTTCAAGTCGCTATCTTCAAAATTGTGACCTGTAAATGCGAAAAAAGGGTAACTTGTCCTGTTTTCACACCCTGTATAACAATTAGAGCAAATGAGCAAAGGAACAAAAATACGTGTCTTACCGAATACTTTCATTTGACATCAAAAAAAAGAAAAGTTGGTCCTTGTTTACACGGACAAAAATGCCAAAAAACGCCAAAAAACGGTAACTTGTCCTGTTTTCACACCCTGTATATTGACCGATCGTATCCAAAATCAATAGGTTCCGAGGGTTTGGGGACCTCTACCTCTATGCCAAATTTCAACTCGCTACCTTCAAAATTGCGACCTGTAATCGATTTCATCACATACATACATACATACACACATACAGACAAAAAATCAAAAATTTTTTTTTCGATTCCAAGTCGATAGGTATAAGTCCCAGAGCGATCCGACGTACCGTTACGAAGTTTTTATCCCGATTGGTCTCGCCCTATAGAAAGCCTATATTATAGATAAGGGCTTTCTAACAAGTGGCATGGCCACTCGTGCCTGCGGCTCGCGCGAGGCCCTTCGGGCCTCGTTTGTGTGACATTTGGTCACACATTATTGCCACGCTCCTATCCGTACCGTGGCCTATAATTAGAAAGCCCTTATAATTACAGTTACCAATCGCTAGTCTAATTTTACCGTGATAAATTTCTAATTGGTTGCCATGGTAACCGACTTGTCAACGTCAATCGTTAATTTCTTTTTAATCTCTACCTAAATCCCAAATATCAAATCTCTAAGTCGTACGATTGACGAATTATGACGATTTTTTACTTTTTTTGGTTACCATAGCAACCAATTTTTAAGTATCAAATTAGGCTTCATAAACAATCCTAAGTACCATACTATATCCTTTATCAGTGATATACATATTATTAATTGGTTGCTATGGTAACCATGTTGTCAACAAAAAATGCTAACATACTTTCACCTCTACCTATAAATTGACACCGAAAAAAGCAAAAGTTGGTCCTTGTTTACACGAACAAAAATGCCAAAATATGGTAACTTGTCCTGTTTTCACACCCTGTATATTAACAGATCGTAACCAAAATCAATAAGCTTCGAGGGTTTGTATACCCCTACCTCTATGCCAAATTTCAAGTCGCTATCTTCAAAATTACGAGCTGTAAATGCCAAAAAACGGTAACTTGTCCTATTTTCACACCCTGTATATTATCAGATCGTAACCAAAATCAATAGGCTTCGAGGGTTTGCTGGACCTCTACCTCTATGCCAAATTTCAAGTCGCTATCTTCAAAATTGCGACCTGTAGATTCCAAAAAACGGTAACTTGTCCTGTTTTCACACCCTGTATAATAACCGATTGTTACCAAACTCAACAGGCTTCGAGGATTTTTGGACCTCTACCTCTATGCAAAATTTCAAGTCGCTATCTTCAAAATTGCGACCTCTAATGGCCAAAAAAACGGAAACTTGTCCTGTTTTCACACCCTGTATATTAACCGATCGTAACCAAAATCAACAGGCTTCGAGGGTCTGTGGACCTCTACCTCTACGCAAAATTTCAAGTCGCTATCTTCAAAATTGCTACCTAAATGCCAAAAAACGGTAACTTGTCCTTTTTTCACACCCTGTATAACAATTAGATCAAAAGAGCAAAGGAACAAAAATACGTGTTTTACCGAATACTTTCATTTGACATAAAAAAAAGATTATTATCCTTGTTTACACGGACAAAAATGCCAAAAAACGCCAAAAAACGGTAACTTGTCGTGTTTTCACACCCTGTATATTAACCGATCGTAACCAAAAGCAATAGGTTCCGAGGGCTTGTGGACCTCTACCTCTATGCCAAATTTCAAGTCGCTATCTTCAAAATTGCGACCTGTAAGTGCCAAAAAACGGTAACTTGTCCTGTTTTCACACCCTGTATAACAATTAGAGCAAAAGAGCAAAGGAACAAAAAAACGTGTCTTACCGAATACTTTCATTTGACATAAAAAAAAGAAAAGTTGGTCCTTGTTTACACGGTCAAAAATGCCAAAAAACGCCAAAAAACGGTAACTTGTCCTGTTTTCACACCCTGTATATTAGCCGATCGTAACCAAAATCAATAGGTTCCGAGGGTTCGTGGACCTCTACCTCTATGCCAAATTTCAAGTCGCTACCTTCAAAATTGCGACCTGTAATCGATCCCATCACATACACACATACACACATACACACATACACACATACACACATACACACATACACACATACAGACAAAAAATCAAAATTTTTTTTTTCGATTACAAATCGATTGGTATAAGTTTCAGAGCGATCCGACGTACCGTTACGAAGTTTTTCTCCCGATTGGTCGCGCCCTATAGAAAGCCCATATTATAAATGGGGGCTTTCTAACAAGTGGCGTGGCCACTCGTGCCTGCGGCACGGGCGAGGCCCTTCGGGCCTCGTTTGTGTGACCTTCGGTCACACATTGTTGCCACGCTCCTATCCGTACCGTGGCCTATAATTAGAAAGCCCTTATAATTAGAGTTACCAATCGCTAGTCTAATTTTACCGTGATAAATTTCTAATTGGTTGCCATGGTAACCGACTTGTCAACGTCAATCGTTAATTTTTTTTAATCTTTATCTAAATACCAAATATCAAATCTCTAAGTCGTACGATTGACGAATTATTACGATTTTTTACTTTTTCTGGTTACCATAGCAATCAATTTTTTAGTATCAAACTAGGCTTCATAAACAATACTAAGTACCATACTATATATTTTATTAGTGATATACATATTATTAATTGGTTGCTATGGTAACCATGTTGTCAACAAAAAATGCTAACATACTTTCACCTCTACTTATAAATTGACATCGAAAAAAAAAAAGTTAGTCCGTGTTTACACGGACAAAAATGCCAAAAAACCGTAACTTGTCCTGTTTTCACACCCTGTATATTAACCGAGCGTAACCAAAATCATTAGGCTTCGAGGGTTTGTGGACCCTCTACCTCTATGCCACATTTCAAGTCGCTATCTTCAAAATTGCGACCTGTAAATGCCAAAAAACCGTAACTTTTGCTGTTTTCACACCCTGTATAACAATTAGAGCAAAAGAGCAAAGGAACAAAAATACGTGTTTTACCGAATACTTTAATTAGACATAAAAAAAGAAAAGTTGGTCCTTGTTTAAGGCCAAAAATGCCAAAAAACGGTAACTTGTCCAGTTTTCACACCCTGTATATTAACCGAACGTAACCAAAATCAATAGGCTTCGAGGGTTTGTGGACTTCTAACTTTGTGCCAAATTTCAAGTCGCTATCTTCAAAATTGCGAACTTAAATGCCAAAAAACCGTAACTTGTCCAGTTTTCACACCCTGTATAACAATTAGAACAAAAGAGCAAAGGAACAAAAATACGTGTTTTATCGAATACTTTCATTTGACATAAAAAAAAGAATATTATCCTTGTTTACACGGACAAAAATAGCAAAAAACGGTGACTTGTCCTGTTTTCACACCCTGTATATTAACCGATCGTAACCAAAATCAATAGGTTCCGAGGGTTTGTGGACCTCTACCTCTTTACCAAATTTCAAGTTGCCGTCTTCAAAATTGCGACCTGTAAATGCCAAAAACGGTAAATTGTCCTGTTTTCACACCCTGTATAACAATTAGAGCAAAAGAGCAAAGGAACAAAAATACGTATCTTACCGAATACTTTCATTTGACATAAAAAAAAAGAAAAGTTGGTCCTTGTTACACGGGCAAAAATGCCAAAAAACGGTAACTTGTCCTGTTTTCACACCCTGTATATTAACCGATCGTAACCAAAATCAATAGGGTCCGAGGGTTTGTGGACCTCTACCTCTATGCCAAATTTCAAGTCGCTACCTTCAAAATTGCGACCTGTAGTCGATCCCATCACATACATACACACATACACACATACACACATACACACATACACACACACATACAGACAAAAAATCAAAAATTTTTTTTTCGATTACAAATCGATTGGTATAAGTTTCAGAGCGATCCGACGTACCGTTACGAAGTTTTTGTCCCGATTGGTCTCGCCCTATAGAAAGCCCTATATTATAGATAAGGGCTTTCTAACAAGTACAGTTATTAAATTATTGATCTAAGCATCGACCACAACCGGGTTTATTTTGTTTATGATCTAAGTAAGTGAATTGAAACAGGGAATGGCCGAGAGCTAGTGAAATACAATTTTTTACAAATTTTACTAAAATTTTGGTTAGATTATGGTTTGTAATGATTGTAATACAAATTGTAGTAGTGGCGTTGCGAGCCAGAGTAGATTTTACTAATTACAATTTTGTAACACCAATATTAACAATTTTTCGAAATGACTGACTTTTTCATTGTTGAGGAAGACTTTTAGATTTGTTTTTTATTCAGTAAGACAGTCAGAGCCCTAGAACTTATTCATATAAGGGCATACATACACTAATATTTATGAAAACTATCAATAGTTAACTTATTTTAAAGAACACTATATAACAGCCTTCTTCACAAATCCCAAAAATTATGTTTTAGTTTTGGTTTAATACTAAGTGTAGTATTACATGCAGGCTCGCAACTCCCCTACGCACGCCTGCGCCAAAATTCAGGTTATGAATTTATGCGTAATACATTTTTTATACTATTGAAAAAAAAAAATTATTACACATACATACATATACTGAACTATTCCACACATTCTCTTCATTATTATTACAATAAAATTTTAATTTGGGAGTAATTTTCGTCTTCGTCATAATCAGGCTCATAGAACTTATTAATATTAATAGGGCCAAAAATGCGAGACTGAAGTGTTAATATAGATTGAATTCTAAGTCTCTTCTTTGTCTCATATAATTGTCGCACAGAAATATATTAGTGACCACCTACCATTTGCCTGTATTTACCAAATCTATCTTCAAGAGGGTCTGTTTGAAATTTTTCTAAGAGAACATAATTCATATCAAGTTCATTAAAACAGTATTTGGTAATTAAGTTTCAATATTCAGGTTATAATTAATAACAATCCACCAGTTAATACATAGGCCAAGTGTATATTCAAGTTTCAAAATAGTTAATCTTTCACCATCTTGAGGCAAACTTTACGCAGAAACCCAATCTTTTGGTAGTTTAAAAGTAGTAAGTTTGACAATAAACTCAAAAATTATCAAAATATTTTATTTTTCGTGCTCCTCAAACTCAATTTTGCTTATTGCAAGGGCTTTTGAAAAATTTAACTCATCAATGTTTTTGAGCTTTTCATCTTTACTTGGCCTTATTTTGACATTATTTGATAAATAACTCAGGCAATTTAAAAAAATAGATGGTATACAGCCTTCTTTTAGCAGTGGTTTTAGAAAGTAAAAACTTAACGGTGCTTGAATCTTGAATTGTTGTACCTTCATGAAAATGAGCTTCTCATACTTTCGTGTTGTTTGTGGCCTCAAAGTTATCTCGGGGTACCTATAACTTTTAGTAATTTTTGTCGTAAACTTACGTCCTTTGAAAAACCGCAAACATGAATTTTAGCCAGGAATACAACACTTTTACAGCATAAATAAAGCAGCAGTTCTTTAACTCCGAAATAATGGTTCGTCATATTTAAAAATACGTCTAACAATATAAATTATATGCTTAGATATACAACGAAATATTAGGGTTTCACGCACTTAAAAGTACATGAATAGTTCCTATTACAGAAAAATGCAAGAAAATAACACTAATTATCGCAGCCATTATCGGCAAGCTTGCAAACGAATCGTTTGTTTTGATTTTTCTTTCTGTTACATCGTTCAGATTATGCGCTGTTGTTGGCTCTATAAGGAAAGTATTATTTTAGGAAAGTACACGAACAAGGTAGTAGTATTAGATAATTAAATAAATAAATGACGAAATACCATATTATAAAAAAGAGGAAAGAACATCTTATGGAAATATGTTTTTTATAATATTGGAGAAATTGTAATGTAAGAGATATATTCTTTATGTACGGGCATCTTAATATTCGCTACTATAGTAGTAGTCTGGCAACGTTGCAACCAATTGCGCCTCGATCGCGATTATCCTTCTACCCGCAAGCCAACCTTCTACATCTTCACTCCAAATCGCAAAGGCCCACATGTCATGTATAAAATTCTGTTATCACTTTGTCCTTTTGTAGAGGTGTTGTTGCTACAACTCATGAACACTAAGTTATTTTGTTTCTGTCAAAAAGATCCATATACCTAATAACTGTAACCCGTCAGTCCTGTTTATAGGATATTTCTATACAAAGTTGCCAACTGTACTTAAAATGCCAAGTTTCTTCATTCCTACAGTTGTGGCTACATACCTACATTTTATGAAAAAAATATGTATTCCAAATTGTAGGAAAATTTTACTGCTTATTTTTTTTGCGTGATATTATAGTTTTTATTGTCTTGTAGAATAAGCATGTATACGATTTTATTTTAATCGTACATACATTTATTTTTCTAAAAATAGATTATATTTTGATGTACTAGGTATATCAGAATCATTGCAGTAGTTTTTCAATTACATTTAGTGAAATGTTCTATTGGACCAGATTAATAAATGCGTAAGTATATGGTATATATGAGATGCATTGTCTTCTAACTGTAGCTCTATTTTTAGGCACATAAAGATAGAAAAAAGAATAAAGCTTGAAGAAATAGATTCATATGATGTAATTAGAAAAACCAGAATAGCCAGAATAAAGAGAAATGAGAGTATCGTGAGTAAGTCTGCTGGAACAAAAACTTCAATACAGTTTAGAATCGATTACGCGAACCGAACTAATTCCGCCGCACAAAAAACGAGGGATAAAATAACCATTCGAAAAACATGTCATATATGCCAAAAAAATTTTACCGACCTGCAACGGTTTTCCAAACATATTTTGATACACTCCGATGATAAACCATATAAGTGTGATAACTGTGACAAATGCTTCAAGACTGAGAACCAAGTTAAGATGCATATATCGCGAGTGCATACAGGCCAGGCGAAAATATTTGAATGTGATTTTTGTGGACTAAAATTAAAAACCAAGGGTTCCTTAACGATACACAGGAAACGGCACCTAAAGGAATATGTAGCTGAATGTCAGTATTGTAAAATTGGATTTGTAACTAATCAAGAGTACATTAACCATATGGGTTCTAAACATGGACCTAGCAATCATGTTTGTAACATTTGTGGTAGATCTTGTTACGATAAGGCAGCGTTACAAGGTAAGTTAGCAAATTTTAATACTATACAAATCCAGCGAACCAATTCACATTTGTACCCTAGATTTCAAGACACAAAAAACAGCCTTAAATTTGAGAGAAATTCAAATTGAATCGTTGATTTGACTTGGTAAAGAAATTTGTTCTCTAGATCTACTTTTACTTTATTTTTGAAGTGAAACTTCTTTAGCGAGGGTAAAGTCAGAAAAAAATCTTATCAAAGTGAAACTCCCCTTTAATTAAGCATGTTCCAGTATAGCTAGATGGCTGAAATTTTCAGGACATGTAGCCCGGGTAAAATGAGGATCCTGGACGAAAAGCGGACCTCCTACCGCCCAACATCTCACCACTAAAATTAAATAATGATTTTAGAGGTAAAATTAAATGATTATTAGGGTCAAAATTAGCATACTTTTAGTTTCTCGCACAAGTGCGGAAAAGTAACATTTGGCCCGCTTAGTAATAAAAAACAAATCCATCCCGGGGATTAGGCCCGCGGTCGAATTTTTCTCCTATACGTTGCGGTGAAACTAATTTCGAATAGAAATTCACTGCGACTCAAAATAACAATTTAATCCGAGAAAGTTATCTCAATTTTGGATAAAAACTAAAGATTTTTCGAGATTTTGTTTTTTGTGCCATTTTGACATTGATTTTTATCATAAAACCGTCTAATGTCATAACAACTCTTTCACTTTACAAAAAGCTATTATTTATTGAAAATCTAGTTGGTTTAGGGTTATAATAATTATTGTAATATCATAATTTGCGAATTGTCTGCTTTGTTGCATTTTTCAAAACCGTGGCAGGTTAGTCATCGAAATCTAAAGAAAACACTTGTCAGCTGTGAAAGTATAAATATATCAAAACAATACCTATCTATCAAAAAATTATTAATTTTAATATTCATGTTTGCTACATAGTAAAATAAGTACGGAAATATTCTTTAAATCATTTGTTTTTTTTAGGCCATATGGCTCGCCATGCTAAGGACTACGGCACAAACCCCAACATTAAATGTGATATCTGCAACAAAACTTTCCTCCAGGAGAAGTACCTGAAGCATCATATTTTGCGCATGCACGAAAATGGCGGCCAAAGATTCATATGTCACCTCTGTGGTAAAAAAGTTAATTCTAAGCGCTCTCTGAGAGACCACATGTATATACACCAAGGAATTAAACCATTAGAATGCAAAGAATGTGGCAAGTCCTTTGGATTAAGGACGACGTTAAAGCTACATATGAGGACTCACACGGGCCAAAGACCCTACGAATGTACGATGTGTGGTAAATGTTTTACTCAAAGAACTCCCTTAACAGTGCACATGCGATACCATACCGGCGAAAGGCCTTATAATTGCCATTTATGTGATGATAAATTTGTTAGCGGGGGTCTTTTGAATTTGCATATTAAAAAGGTCCATGGTACTAATTTGTAATATTAGTTATATCTTGTTTTCTAAATGTGTTGTTATTTATCCAACAATACGGTATAGGCACTAATACCTTTTTTTGGTAATTAATGTCGTTATGAAAGATTGTTTTTACGGTATCTATGCCGAAGGGCTCATAGAAAGAGTACGTCCCTTTCTTGAATTTTTGGAAATATTTATAGGCACTGATACATAATAGACGCAGTGAGGGAGCGGCTAACCGAAGTTTAGTGACGTA
>MU183717.1:27035-43189 GCA_016904865.1 Pissodes strobi
ATAGAATAAGCCAGCGAAATGTGGCATAAGAGTGTTTACTCTCTTGAACTTTAAAATATATTGTGGTAAACAATCGGTGGAAGCATTAAAGTGTCAAATTCCCCCTTGGATACTAAAAATAAAAATAGGAATCTTACCATGGGCAACTGGTATACAAGTTATGTTTTGGTACAAAGGTTACAGGAAAAAATAATACTTGTAGGAACTGTGAAAGAAAATAAACGATACATTCCACCAGACCTATGTACAGGGTGATCCCCTATAATGTCGCCCCCATGTACAGGGTGATCCCCTATAATGTCGCCCCCCTATGTGTCCCAAAAAAAATAAAAGTATGGTTGTGTAGATACTGAAAAATACTTTTTTCTGCGTATAAAAAATATTGGAAAAATGATCAGTATACAGGGAAAAACAAAAAGTTAATTTTTTTTCAATGGAACCCCCTATATATGAATTTATTTTTCGATTTCTTGCAAAATTGTAAGCATATTTTATGTATGATGTTATACCTCTAAAGTTAGTAGTTTCACAGCTATAAACAGTTAAAAATCGGTACTTTGGCTACTTTTCACCTTGGTAGCAAGAAGATCATTAGAGATGGAGTAAAATAAATTTCACATTCCTATCTTAACTTTTCGAGAGCTATCTGACGGTACTAACTGGTAGGCGGTACCATGGGTACCAAATCTGGTACCTCGGTAGGTACCATCAGTTAGCATCATCAGATAGCTCTTGGGAAGTTAAGATAGGAATGTGAAATTCATTTTACTCCATCTCTAATGATATCCTTGCTACCAAGGTGAAAAGTAGCCAAAGTACCGATTTTCAACTGTTTATAGCTGTGAAACTACTAACTCTAGAGGTATAACATCATACATAAAATATGCTTAGAATTTTACGAGGAATCGAAAAATAAATTCATATACAGGGTGAAACAAATTCGCTTCTCACTATTGGGATCTCGTAAACGGTAAGAGATAGAGCAAAGTTTAAATTGGGGCAAAGTTCCGCAATTTAAGGGTGATTGATATGCCGTTGAGAAATTTAGAAAATTCCGACTACTTCCGGTGATATCCGTAATAAACCGAAAATCAGCTATTTAATTTTTATTTTTTCCTGACTTTATTTCAAGATATAATATAAAATGAATTTAACATTATTATTGCCACTTTTTCACCTTTATAAGATGGCAGTATCAAATTTTAAATATGACGTTTCGTGTCCGGGCCCCAATCATCAACTTCATTTTTTTAAATACGGACCTGGATTTTTTATTTAACTTTTTAGAAGCCTTTGGCCTCCTTAAACCAACGATGTATTACACTTATCCATAAATCAACAAATCTAGATTTTTTCCATAAGAGATAATGCGTTAGACAGAGATGGGGCGATCTTATTGTACATGATTTCACTTATGAGAATATTTGTTACCGCTATTAGACAAGTGTGATACATCGTTGGTTTTGGGGGATCAAAGGCTTCTAAAAAATGAAATAAAAAATCCAGGTCCGTATTTAAAAAAATGAAGTTGATGATGGGGGCCCGGACACGAAACGTCAGATTTAAAATTTGATACCGCCATCTTATAAAGGAGAAAAAGTGGCAATAATAATGTTAAATTTATTTAATATTATCTCTTGAAATAAAGTCAGGAAAAAATAAAAATGAAATAGCTGTATTTCGGTTTATTACGGATATCTCCGGAAGTAGTCAGAATTTTCTAAATTTCTCAACTGCATATCAATCACCCTTAAATTGCGCAACTTTGCCCCAATTTAAACTTTGCTCTATCTCTTACCGTTTACGAGATCCCAATAGTGAGAAGCGAATTTGTTTCACCCTGTATAGGATGTTCCATTGAAAAAAAATTCACTTTTTGTTTTTCCCTATACACTGATCATTTTTCCAATATTTTTTATACGCAGAAAATAGTTATTTGTGTATTTAGAGCGCAAAGTAACAGATTGCCGCTTGAGAAAGAATGTTACTGCGCGACGCGTAGCGGAGCGCAGTAATCTTTCGAAAACGGCAATCTTACTTTGCGCTCGAAAAACACACAGAACTTTTTCTACAGCCGCACTTTTTCAAATTAAATGTACATTTTTCTCTATACTTATTCTGAATTTTGCAAATGACTGTCAGTTTTGACATATTATATTCGGGTTCGGGCATATTTAGAATAGGAGTGCCAACAACAAACTACAACAAACGCACGACTGTCATTTATTTATCTTCAGTTTCCATGACCATTCATAGCACGCTAGACGAAAAAAGTGAGAATTTTCTTTTCCATGTTCGCGCTAGAGCGCAAAATAAGGATCCACGGCATTCGTCGATTTTGCGATTTCATTTCAATTTGGTAATTAGTTATTTTGCGCGCGGCTGTAGAAAAAAAGTATTTTTCAGTACCTACATAGCCATACTTTTAATTTTATTGAGACACTTAAAATAAAAAAGTTAAAGGGGGGCGACATTATAGGGGATCACCCTGTACAGGGTTATCCAACGAGGACTAGACAATGCGATTTTTTACTTTCCCTGTACTTTTATAAAAAAAAACTGAAATAGCCATCTTAGGCAATTTTCTCCAGCGAATTCGGATATGTTCAGCAAAAAACAATTGCAGCAAAAAACCTGCGGATAAAATTAACCGGAACTTTTAAACCTCCGGTTAAATTCAAAGTTACTATCATTCGATAGCTTAAGAAAACCCAAGATAGGAATGTGCAAACCGGTTTCTTTGATCTCGTGCGGTCAAAATGCCCGACTTTCAACTGTCAATATTTGGTAAACAGGTAAAGATAGGTATAGGATATTATACACAAAATTTGTTTAGATTTTTCTAGAGAGTCCAAAAATGTAGTAATATACAGGGTGTCCCATTTAAAAAATATCAAAGTGACCCCTAGCACTTTTATTTGATGTTTAATTGTTTTTTGCTGAACATATCCGAATTCGCGGGAGAAAATTACATAAGACGGCTATTTCAGTTTTTTTTTTATAAAAGTACAGGGTTATCCAACGAGGACTAGGCAAGGCGATTTTTTGACTTTCCCTGTACTTTTATAAAAAAAACTGAAATAGCGATCTTATGTAATTTTCTCCCACGAATTCGGATATGTTCGGCAAAAAACAATTGAACATCAAAATAAGTGCTAGGGGTCACTTTGATATTTTCTTATATGGAATACCCTGTATATTATTGCATATTTGGATTGTGCGAAAAAGTCTAGCCATATTTCATGAATAATGTCCTATACTTATCTCTAACGCTTGTAAAATCTAAATGGCTAAAGATAGAACAAAACGGTGTGCACTTTCCCATATTGGTTTCTCATAAGCTATCGTATGACACTAACTTCAGATTTTACCCGAGGTTAAAAAATCCCGGATAAATTTAACCCCTGGTTAAATAAAAAGTTAGTGTCATACCACAGCTTATGAAAAACCAATATAGAAAAGTGCAAATCGTTTTGTTCTATCTTTAGCCGTTTAGATTTTACAAGCTGCAAACTTGGTAAATGGTCGATTTTCAACTGTCAATATTTCAAAAACCGTTAGAGATAGGTATAGGACATTATTTATGAAATATGTCTAGACTTTTTCGAACAATTCAAATATGCAATAATATACAGGGTATTTCATTAAAAAAATATATCAAAGTGACCCCTAGCACTTTTATTTGATGTTCAATTGTTTTTTGCTGAACATATCCGAATTCGTGGGAGAAAATTACATAAGATGGCTATTTTAGTTTTTTTTTATAAAAGTACAGGTAAAGTCAAAAAATCACCTTGTCTAGTCTTCGTTGGATATCCCTGTACAGAGAAAGTCAAGAAATCGCCTTGTCTAGTCCTCGTTGGATAACCCTGTACATCCAGCAAGAACAAAGAGTATAAATTCATCTGTGTAACCAATCCCGGGAACTTTTTTAGTCGCGTTCGATTAACCACTTTGCACGGCAAACAGATGAATTTTCTGTCCTACTATACTAGGAGACAATGGAGATATATTTGTGTCATTTTGCCCGAGAAAAATAAAGATAATTTTCTTCTCTCCATCAAGCATAATGAGTCCCAGAAACTTCATATAGTTTTGTTTCACAATTAAAAAAAAATAATGGTGTTGCCAAATATGTGTCAATTATACCGTGCAGAAGCGAACTAGACAATGTCCTTTAGTAGTTTTCTACCAAATTTTAGATATTGCAGGAATAAATTAAAAACGGTCTTCAACGCATTTCAGCCAAATGCAGAAGACAAAAGGTTTTTTGTGAAAAAATTGTCAATATCACTGAAAAAACCTGATTTGATGATCAGTTCAAGCATTCGAAATTCATCTATTGATATAAAGTAGGTAGTTTCTAAAACAGTAACCAAGCTCAAATAGAAGGTCCAGATTAAAAATCAAAGGGCCGCGGCCGGTGCATGTAGTGTGGTAGGAAAAAAACATGACTACCATAAAGTGCCACAACTGTAGAAGAATGATATATATGCGTTAAAATAAATTCAGTATGACAAGCAGGGCCGTATCTGGGGAGGGGGGAGGGTTGTTGGGTTGGGGATTCAAACCTCCTTCCGAAAAAAACTTATAATATAAAATTAAAAGAAAAAACTGGTAACAGTGACAATACTGGACAACCTGGTGGTATATAACAGTGGTAACACCGAACAACAGTAAACGGTCGTGCATTGGTTATGTCTGCTCCGATCCATCCTAATTGAAATTTTGAGTTTCTTTTTTTGGATATGGGAAACTTATATTTCCAGATGAACTGAAACCCACACAGCCGTCAACAGTTTAAACTTAAAGTCATCACTGAGTTTTTGATCAAAACACCAACCGATGGATGTTATTTTCAGATATTGTTGTTTCATCATTATGCAACACCGAATTTACTGTTTGGCTGCAACCTGCATTCTCTTCCGTTGATTCGGTTGAGGTTGTTGAAGATTTAGTCTTTTTAATTAAAAAAAATCAGTTAAGGAGCTTTGTAAACTTCGTTTTGATATTACGATTTGATTTCTATAAGAAAATGATGAATTTAGTCAAAATTAATGAGTATACAATGAACGGCCAAGATATAAAACGAATTCAACATCAAACTTAATTTTTTTAAATAATAATAAAGAATCAGGATATTTTAAAAATTTTACCAAAGCTGATTGCCAATATGATTTCTCTGAAAATTGCAATATATATTTTGTATGAACTTGTAAAAAATTGCCTGGAATACCTTTTACATGATGGGATAAAGAACTGGCAATAACCGATAAAAAAGAACGTGGTTGGCCAGTAGCCAGCAGTGAATTGATTAACAGTTTGCTAATCAAACCAATGCAGTTCAATCGTGTCGCCACACTTTGAAGAACTTGCAGTATTAGATCTCATAAAATATACAACGAAGGTAGGAGATATCTTGGAAGCTTCAAAAACAGCACAGTGGCAGATAACTTGTCAGTTAAAAAAAATAAGATGTGAACGAAGACAAATTTGCAGCACTTTTAAGATAACACAGCTACTACTAAATATCAGTTAATAACTAGAGTAAAGCTGCAAACTGCAGTATTTCTTCTCATTGAGTACCTACATCCAATATTCAACTGCAGTCCAGATTTGAACAGATTCCAAGACTTCCATAGTATAGTAATAACCTAATCCTTTTACTTTTCTCTCAATATATTAGAAACTATTATTATTAAACTTCAATGTAATTATAGGTTCCGATATACAATTTTATAAGAAGTGTATTTCAAAATTTTACCCAAAGTATTTTAATAAGGAAGAATTTTAAAATACTTAAAATGGCAGTACTTACATATTTTGTTTCAAAATGAAGCACATAAAACAAATAAATAAGACCACAAGTGGTACTGATTATCAGAAGGAGCTTTTCCGCCTTTCATTTAAATCAATTTGAGCACCGAAATCGTCAATAAAACATCTATCTATTTTGAAATTCACAATCAAAAAGAACCGACCACCAATAAGTTGTAAAATTTAAATGTTATTCGATTTTTATTTTTAAATTGCATTCGATTTCTATTTTTTATTTTTTTGGGGAATGATATTTTATAACTGTCTTAAGCGTATATTTCTGATATGTGAAGGCGGAATTATATCGAAGTCGGAAACATCCTTTATATTCAAAGGAAACATCACAGTAGCGATACTTACATGTGAATTCAATATGTAAAATTTTTATGTTTGACCAGTTAAATTGTTACCATAAAAACAGAAACATCGTCCGGTATAAGAAGGTATTATTAAAACAAACAGCCTCTTGGAATATTATATTTAAAAAATATATCAATGAAAGTTAGTTATAAATATATACTACACTTTTATATATTTTAAAATCGTTTGACAGATCGAGCCACTGTGTAGGCAGTAACAGAATTTTTTTTTGGTTATATGATTTATAACAACTTCATTATCAACGTTATAATCAAACCTTATTTTTATATTCTTTGCTTCTTGCTCTCTCACTATCCTCAACTTGGAGCTATTGATTTTAGATTCGTAATTATTCGTACCAGGTTAAAAGAATGTAGTCATTATTGGTACAGAAAAAATGGAAGTCTTGCTTCCATCTCTTCACATAAAATTAGAACTAATGAATAACTTCGTTAAAGCCATGGACAGAGAGTGAGAAGATATTTTGTGTTTAATGGAAAAGTTTACTGAATTGATTGATGCAAAGATAAAAAAGGAATTATTGGACCCACATTCGACCACTTCTAAACGAATCTGATGCCAGGGAAAAGTTGAATCATAATGTAAAGAAAGCATGAAGCGTGTTTGCTTTATGACACGACGATCGCGGGAATTGATTTTTCCCTTAACCTAAGAGCTGTTTCACATGATGATCGTTTGCAACAAAATATTGCGCAAATGGACAATAAATATAATACGAGATAGAACTAGAACATGTTAACTGACTTCTCTTGGACGCTGCCACGCATTTTCTTCATATATGAATATAATGCTCTAACAAAAGTAATAATAGGCAAACTTATGTGAATGAATATAATAAGATATATAACGCAATGACGAATTTTATCCAAGTAACCCGATCGAGCTGCATTAGTCCCCCATGCAAGAGGTACTTTCTCAACCTGGTTAAGTTCTTTTGAGCTAGGATGTTTTTTGGGCTTTGGGTCAGTTTTTCACTACATAGTGAGTTTCTTTTGCACATCTTTCCCACTCACAAAAGAATCGAATTTTATGTAACCGTGAAAGCCGTATTGACTTTGAGATATACACAAATATTACAGGTATGCTCGTTGTGCTTTATTCTTTCAAGAGCACCTCTGCGTCCACAAGTTTCCTTCGTGTGGGCTTCCTGGGCATTGCAAAGTTACACCTTTTCTATGCTTAATTTTGAACTATTAACGAAAGCCTCCAATCGGCCGTATCTTCTGTTAAATTCAACTCCTCAGTAGGCTTCCACCAAGCTAATTAAAATGTTATGTATTTCGTGAACCATGTAGCTGCACCAATGAATCTCTTTGGTGTTCAGCATGACATAAAATCTAGCCTGTGACTTTGGAGGTGCAAGTTATTAGTATTTTATATGGAAATCCTAATTATTAAAAAAAAGTGTAGTACCAAATGCCCAAAAAAGATCTTTAACAAGAACGTGAATGCAACTTAAAGCAACATTCATTGAAAATAAATTTACAACACAGTGAGCACCAGGTTTATTTTTTTTAGCAGTTTGTTGTGGTTTTACTTCTTAAATATCTTATAGCTTCCTTGTCATATTCCCTTTTTTCTCGTTTTCCTAAACTATAACCACTTAGTAAAATTGCGATGGCTCCATTCACAATTATATCCGTACGGAATTAAAGACTATAGCAATACATGGTGTTATTTAAGTACGTGGCCAAACTTCAGAATGTGACCCTTTGTGTGATTTTAAGACGAAAATTTTATATAAACATAGATTCGGAAATGTATTGTTTCCAAAATAAACGGTAGTGTATGCCACTGACTTCTAATTTTTGTGTTTATTTCGGATTAAAGAACTAAAAATAGAACTTTTTGCCCCTGGAATTATTTTCGTATCTTGCTTACTTTCTAGGAAAAAAACACTATTACATGTATCTAAAGTCACAAAAAAGTCATTTTAATTTCTTTTCTCACAAACTAAGCAAGATACGAAAGGGATGACAAAGTTGAATTTCTTAAATTGGGAAAAAATATGGAATTCTAAAAAAAGTAAGTGGCTTACATTTTTTTGTCAAAAGTATCTAGTAGATTGCCTTCCCGGACGCCACTAGACCAAATCATAATAATAAACCTTAATTGATCTAGTTAGGGCTAAATTAGCCCCTTACTACCGTAAATACCACTGCCAAATTTTAACAAAATCCACTCAAATATTATTAAGATGTTTACAAAAAACGTTTTTTTTTTTAGTTTGACACTCTGTATCTTGGAAACATGCATTACCGGACATATGTTTATATAAAGGTTATGTCTTAAAATCACTCAAGTTACCTCCAGAAGTTTGGCCACGTACTTAAGTAACAACCTGTATATATAAAAGTAAGCAACTCTAGTTTTGGAAACCATGAGCTCCACATTGATGCCCACTTATAAATGTTTATTCAATACAATATTGTCTTTCATTGTAAACAAATCAGAAACCCGGACCCTAGTTTTCTGTAAAATGAGATTTTTAACACCTTTTTCAAGGCGGTTCTACTGTTGAACTCTAGATTCAAGTAGCAGAGCATTGAATTTTGAGAAGCCCAAATGAACAACAAGAGCAGCTGTGGCCTAGCTTAGTCTGTCGGACTTGAAGTGCATGTCTGCTCTTTCTAACTGCATCCAAGTTGTAGTGCCACATTTTTATAAGATCAGAGTTTTTATGAATACTGAAGAGAATGCTATGTTCGAATATTAATGAATAAGTCGACTAACAAATGAATAATTAAGATACTGTATCCCACCCCTTCTTTTACCTGTAAGACCTTTGAAAGGTAATAATTTACATGATTTTGAGATATCCGCAGACCATAGGATCAGCATAGAAATTGGTTAATGAATCTTTGAAAAATTACCAGTGAAAGATCGAAAATAGGATTTAGAAGGAATTGATTTATCATGCATTTCATCTAAAATACAATAGAGTTAGGATTCGTTCCACAGCTTTGAATGTGTACGACTGGTCTTTGCACACGCGGGGCATATTAGAACTCTCACGACACAACTAGGCATAGTCATTATCTTTTGAAACATCATTAACACACAAAAGTTTAAAACAAACCGGCTAACGAGCACTGTTACACAGAATGAAGTTTTAGAGGGCACTACCGTCAAACAAACCAGCCGTTTGGCATTTTAGCAGCATACCTTATGCTAATGGCAAGATCCCTTGACAATATATTGTATTGAATTAGTTGGGGGCTACCAACCTATTGTGGTAGGTACATAGTTGAAAAACAAATTAGGAAATACCAAAACGAACAAAGGTGGAGGTATGTTAGAATTTATTAAGTACGGTTTATTAGGGTTTATCAGGAATTTTAGAACTTTTTCAATATTTCGGATCTGTGAAGGGTCTATTACAACTAATTAAACGTTTTATACCTAGAAATATCTATATTACAAGAACATTGAATCCTGCATGCAAAATCTTGGTTAAAAAAAAATCAAGAACAACGGAATTTTTTATTCGCATAAAAAATAGTTTTTACAAAAAACTTTATGCAATAAAAAAATATTAACTTTAGATTCGTATTTACACAACAAATCCCAGTATGAAAAAGCTGCATCAATTTTGTCGCCGCACTTATTCCATTACAAATTAGAGGTGAAATACGGATTGAGTTAAATCTGGCCAGAAGTAAGCAGCAATTCAGTTTTCTAGGTTTATAAACCTTGATTTTGCATAAGTTTTATATTTATATGCTACTTTTTTAGAATTTGTTCATATTAATGTCATATCTAAATGAATAACATATGTTTATTTCATTCAAGACAAAAAAGAATGTGTAAACTAACTTTGAAGGGAAAATAAACTTAAATCCAAGTTGGTTTTAAACGCTGCTCGACCTACGCGCACAGTGGCTTGCTTACTCATCTGTCAATATAGTGGTTTACAATAAAAAATTTTAAATGCCCTAACGTATGGTATGCATTTTTTAGTTGTCAAAATAGATACATGCACTTGGACGAGTAGTATACTTCTGTTTTATACAAAATTACTGCTGAAATTACAATTTATATAATATAAACTTAGAACATCATAACAATCATATTAACAATATTTTACACATTTACAGGTTAAAAAAATAATATTATATGCCAATGCATGTACTGCATTATTGGACCCGGCAAGAAATTTTATTAAAATAATAGCAGAGAGTAAAAAAGTCATTGACGAGCCTATGACACCGAATTTTCAATTTGCACTATGATGTTTAGTATGTTGACTCGACTGTGTAAGGGCGCAGGCAATAATAAATATAATTAACGATATTGTTTGTTGCAGAATGCAGGAAAGTAACACTATCGTCATTGGAAAGACAGAATACAAAAAGAAATTTAAATGGAAGAGCGGGAATCGTTATTAGACAAAACGAAGATTAATGTATGGTAAATTAGGGAAGACTTAAAATATATACAACAATTAAGATGGTTAGATAAAATGATGCTGAAAAACTCTAGGTGTATTTTATAATATTAAGTATTGTAGTTTGTTATTTAGAAAATATTTTTCATTGATAAAATAGCATGCTATGAAAAATTTTCATCTATTATCCTACATGTCAAAAAAATCGCTCAAAATGGAGGAAACGCTTGATCTTCAAAAATAATCCCTCAAATTGATAAATATATGATTTACCTGTTTATCTTTAATTAGAGTTTGCGACACACAAATCCGTATACGCTAATATTCTTCCATTTATTTCTGTCATTTTATTTTGTCTAATAGAACATTTAAGAAATCTGATATAAAAATGCTAACTTGTCAGAATATTTGAAATAAACTGTATAAAACCGGAATGTCCTCATAAGACACAATTTCCCGGATCTTATCTTCTCGTCCACAAAGAACAAATAATTGGAATTGGAATATATTTATCGAAATAAGAAAATTTTTGCAATAATATTTACACTGTATTGGTTAAATTAAAGCCCCTTTTATAAATTTAATTTTCGCCCAGATTTTAGAAATTTTTCGTAATGATGTTCATTCAATATTTATTCATCTATTATTTGTAACGCCGGGTGTAAAATATATTTACACTCCAATTTTCAGGCGAAACATTGCACTTTTACGCCATAGAGCGCAAAAATAACTAAAAAGTCTACATTATTTTATTATTTAGTTACTTTGACTTAAATTTGACACTAGCACGAGAAAAAAAATCGACAAGGTCAACAAAAATTATATTTTCAGTTTACGCCTTCAGTCAGTTGTTCGGATACCAACTTTCGGCCGCGGACGTACAAGTAACATTTTTACCCCTTTAATACCAAAAATAATTATTTTCTTCAAACGTCAGTAAATCCGTCATTACTCGACTGTGTAGGCGGCCGTGAAGTTTCGTTTTTCCTCCGCCGGAGCTTTACTTTTCACTTTTCCGCCGGCGGAGTTAAAAGTGTTGTCATAGCAACATAGATACAATACAAACAGACAACAAAATAAGCGTCAACAACTCAAGATTTATTAAACTAAAATTTGTATTTATCACTCAATTTGTGACTGCATTTCTAAAAATCACTAATTTAGGAACAGATTGGTTATTATTTAATCGAACTTCTCAATAACTGCTTATCAATACGGAATTAAAATGCAATCGTAAACGCAATTTTAAAAATATAATTATTGTTGACAGTGTCCACTGACAGCTTTATGTTACATTCACCGATATCGGTCTAAGCAAGGCCACCTACGACCTTGGTCTAAGCCGCCTTGCGAACCCATTTATCTTTAATAATAATTAGATATTATTACTATTAAAAAGAGATGTTTTTGCATTAATTTGTCGACATTTGAAGAAAAAACAGCATATTTTATTTGGAGGAAAAGTTACTTTTCATGGCTTGCTCTCTATTACCAGCCTCACTCCGTTCGGCTGTTAAACACGAGCGCGCCATGAAAAGTATCACTTTTCCTCCATATAAAATAATATATACTATTAAATCACGTATGAAAAAGTTTTATGATGGATCAAAAATATTCGCGTTTTACTGAAGTGGCGGAGTGGCGTATTGCAGTTCTCTGTAAATATATAATGCAACATTGGAATTTCAACAAAACAAGTAATATTGTGTTGACACCTTCGGAAAAAAGCATTATTTTAAACATGGGTTCATCACTAAGAAATTGTTGCGAGACTTAAGTATTTAACTTTCAAAAATCTCTTTTTAAAAATTATTTATTAGGAGCTAACTACGGTTTGACTTTACTTGACAATAGCTAAATAGAGAATGATCATACATAAAATTTATCTTAGGAGGTAAATTACATTACATTGCTTAAATCTAGTTCCCATCGGTGCATCTGCTGACTGGGCAGTCACACGGGCTCGGTTTCATGCTGAATGGCCAATTCCCACAGGTTGTGGTTACTTAACTCCTCCATCCTTAAGATTCGAAAATTACGGAGTGTTTTTTCGAAGGAATGCTTTCCATGGGGTGGCTTCTTCTTCATTCCTAGGTTTCTTATTTTGGGTGGATCTCCATAATTGGTAGATTTTTCTTCTTTGTGTTATTGCTAGAATTATAATAATTAGGGAGCAAAACACAAGGGTGATGTAAAATGACGTATTTTGGGGTTGCTGGCTGTCAATACTAAACGAAGTCAGCTGATTGGCTGCATCCTTGAGGCGATAAATTTCGTCAAGATTAATTTTGGTTATATTTGGCATTTCCAAAATAGTTTCGTGCGTTATTGCAGACAGTTTGATTTCTGGCAGGATTAATGGTTTTCCTTCTTGAAGTTTCACATCATTGAGGAATTTTCTTCCATTGATTTGGATCTCGCAGCTTTCAAGTATTTTGACTAGAACTGATTGTTCGATTGGCAAATATTGATCGCTGCTACATTTGGCTAATAATTTTTCGGCTTTAATTGGCAGGATTAGAACCATTTCTTTCGTGATTTGTTCTACGATTGCTTCTTCAATATTGATTTTGAATGTTGGACAGTCGGCTGTCGGTGTGTTCAACAATAGACTGTTGACACATTCGTCACGAGGGTGAAATTCTTCCAGACAGAAGTATGTTTCTTCAACGGTCGAGCAAACGTTGTTGGAAAATTGTTTCTTTTCTTCATTTTGTGCCAGGTAAGGGTATTTTGGGATAAATATCATTTGATTTTGGATTACTGGGTAAATATGAAAAAAGGTAAAAGGTTCGGGTCTCAGTATCGGTACATGAATAGCAAAGATAAGCTTTGAATTTGAAAAAGTTATTTGCGTACCAAAAAATTGATAATAAGACAATATATTTTGGAACCTTGGAATTTCATTTTTTCTGTAAATCTTTGTTAAGTATTTTAACATTTCATTTAAGTCAGAACTTGAAAGAATACTATTATGAAGAGCGTTTATTTTTGCAAACATAATAGCGTTTTCTAAGTTGTCCAAAAACATAATTACATTTTGGCAATCTAAATTTAATTGCGTAAGAATGCCTTGAAAACTAAGATAATCTCCTAAGGACTTTATTTCTCGTTCCATTGTATTGCGAAGCGTTTTTAAACCAAGTTGAAGTTTGTCTTGATTTTTGCTAAGAGTAATAATCGTGTTGTTATAATTCTTTATTAGATTTTTTGACAGTGAAATTTGCAATTTCATTTCATTGGCAATTTGTTTTTGATTCGTATTCAAAATATTTATTGCTTCATCATATCGTTGACTATCTTCCGAATCTAACGTACCAAATAGCCATTTACTTGCTTTCCCAATAATATTTATTAATCCTCGTTCTTTTCGGATATGTGGGTGTAGATTTTGTAACTTATTACTCGCGATTTGAATTAAATATTCTGTTCTAAAAAGTAAGTTTTCCGCTAAGCCATGATAAGAAATATGATTCGTAGCATTTGTTAATAATAAATGATTTCTAATTATTAAGAAATTATTTTCGATATCATCTAATTGATTAATTAAGTATCTTAAATCTATATAATGCAAAAACGTATGTCTATTATATACTATTCTAGAGTTTCCTAATTTTATAGGAAGGATAGGGTTATTTAAGTTTGTTACTTGAATGTCAGCTCCTATCGTCAGTCCTATGTGAAGTACTAGGAACAGAGTCGTCAACTTTTTCAGCATCGTTAACCTGAAAAGATTGTTTCATTTTAATTTTAGGTTTCCTAACGCTACTCTTATGATATGATGTTTTATTTGTTTTTATTTTGATGTCTGTTTGACCTTTTAAATTTACTTTCTTAAATTTAGGATACATTTGTCCTCGCTGTTTATTTTTTATATAGGCGATTTTTTGCGATTGAAAATCCGGGGGTTCGTTTCTTGTTTCATTTCGCTTTTCGATTATGTCCTGTTTAGTTTGCTCGTTGACTTCTTTTATACGTTCATAGAGCTTATTCGATGTTTCTTTATGAGTTTGTACATAATTTGAAATTATCATATTATCATTAAGATCAAACGGATTTATTGATTTTATATATCCTGTGATAATTTCGAATGGGGTATATTTCGTAACACTATGTATTGAATTATTATATCCCATAACGGCTCGTTTGATTAATTGTTCCGTATTTAGATTATTATGGTCTTCCCGTAAACAACTATAACTTTCTATAATTGATGAGTGAAATCTCTCAACAGGGGAATTTGAATTACTATTTTTGGGTGTAGTAAAGTGTAATTCGATTTTGTACATTTTACAAAAATCTTCTAATTCCTTGTTTTTAAATTCGGTACCTTGATCGGCGGTAATTTTTAATGGAAGTCCGTGATGTGTTATAAAATTTAATAGATTTTCTATCACTTCTACTCCGGTAATAGCTTTAAGAGGGTAGGCTTGTTCATATCGAGAAAATGAGTCGATAACGGTGACAAAAGCTTCGCTATTAATTCTGAAAGTGTCCACATGAATGTGCTCAAATGGTTTTGAGGCTGTTGGAGTGAGGTTAAATTTGATTATTGGTGGATCTCTATCGTACTTATTCTTTTGGCATGTTTCGCAATTGTTTATATAGTTTTCTATATCTATAGACTTTCTTGGCCAATAGAATATTCGGCTGAGTGCTGCTTTCATTTCATTCATTCCTCTATGACATGTTTTAGTCGTGTGATACATTTCTAACTTTTCTTTCTGATCAGAGAGCTTCTCAATGTCTTCTAGAAATGTAGTGCAATGTACTAATTTATATGCAGAGTTTCGAAATAGGTTTTGTAGAGTCACAGTAAAATTTCGTGCTAATAAATCGTGTCTAAAGAAAATTGCATAAACTCGTTTAGGGTCTATATTTTCTTTTAGTAATTTTACGATATGAGGTGTTGGATTTCTATTAGAGATAGTGACATACATCCTATTATTTTCAAAGACTTTTTCTCTTCGTATTTGAATATTTTCTACTTCTCCGTCGGTGATTATTATTTGATTTTTATATTCATTGATCGGTCTTTCGGATATTGGTATTGCAAATATCGGGTTTTCTACTGACGTATGCACTGTTTCATTGTCAGTGGATGGTTGAACTACTGGTAATTGAATCTTTGGTGGTTGAATTTGAATATCGCTTATAATTTTTATTTTTGGTTCATTGATATTCAATTTCAAAAGTTCTTCTACTGTTTGATTGTCTAAACTAGGTAAATCTTCTTCACTTCGATGTAACAAAAATTCTTCTATGATTTCATCCGAGTCGCCTAAATTGTTAAATATTGATTCTGTCTCTATGGCGTTGATATCTACAGGGTGTCTTGAAAGTGCGGGTGGAATTATTAATTTATCTAGCGGTGTTGTTTTTACAATAATATCGCCTTCATAAATATTAACAGGAATATTCTTTAGTACTTTTTCGTTTGGATTAAGAGTGATGGAAAAATCTGTTTCCAAATTTTCTCTATATTTGAATGGAATTTCGATATCAGGTCCAATCAATCTTTGATTAATTAGATCAATATTTAGACTCATGTTCTTTAAGTCAGTTAGTC
>MU183717.1:43199-56880 GCA_016904865.1 Pissodes strobi
TATATATATGTATTTATAATATGAAAGTACATCGTTCCTCAAATGGAATAAGTATCTCATCTATGGTCAAACGGTCACTGGGACAATAGTTTTTCTTACAGTTCTGTATAGTCGTCATATATTCTTCTTATGGCAGCTAGTTTGTAGATCTTCTTTGTGTCTGTCATTTTTGTTACCAAATCTCAATGATCTCAGTAGAACTAGAAACCTCCTATACCCGATGAATGCTTGAAAAATAATGACCCCAGAACCGTCTGTGACCCACATTTCTCTACAATTGATGTGAATATTCAATCTTTCTAGGAAAGGCTTCCCCCCACCCTCTCTAAAGCAGTTGATCTTATGAACAGATATGTATGTCACTATTTTTCAATTGCATCACTTATCAGGAAGGGAATAGGCGTTCAGTTCATCTGTGATATGCTGATGGTTTACTTGAGGGCGAGGGAAGGTTTTAAAAAAAAATTGTACATCGTGCTTTGTGAATTTACTTCTTAGAGTATGTCAGTTTTAAACGATGCTTTTATCTCAGCTTTTGAATTTAGGATCTATGTTTTCAAATTCACTATAAGACTCTTCCCATCATTTTCAGCTAAGATCTCCAAATCAATTTGGCCAGCTTCTTGTTTTGAACTTGAATTATGATTCTTTTCTACGCCAGAAGCCCCAACAGTTTTTTATCAGGTTCTTCCAATATCTTGAGCAACATTGCCTGCATTTCAGCTTGCGTCAAGTTTTTATGATTTTTTACTGATATGGATTTTTTAAATGAATGCAAATCATCAGATATACCATCAAATTTCATAAGATTATGTCCGAGGAAAAAGATACATACATTGTGGCTTGGCGCAGTCCTAACACTACTGACTTGGCACTTCATTACTGACTGCAGCCGATAAGCCTGAGGACGACGTTTTGTTTTTAGATCGAGGGGCATGCTTTTACGCCTTGGCGTTTACCTAACGGTTAATAAACGTCATGGTTATAAGTATGTTTCAACATCCTTTTCAAATAAAAGCAGGTATTAAAAAATTTTATAGTCAGATATTTTAATCAACTGCTGAATATCACACAGGAACTAGAGCACTTATAAACTGCACTTGAGTCAAGAAGAAAAAATTCGCATTAGAAATCTGTAATACACTAAATGCATTTTTTCACCAAATTAGGTACAAACTAAAGGACGCGACCATCAACGGAAACCGAGCTCTACGAAATTGAAAAATAAACTCTACTGGTCAATATAACTTAATTCTGGCATTTGGTTTCTTTCTTTTCCCAAATACACTGTAAGGTATCGATCCATTAACGAATTTGGGTCTTTGAATTCGTGATATCTACGACCATATAGCATGCTTTTTAAGTCAATTAATGTTGCGAAAGATAAAAAAATGTGTTTACTTAAATACACATGTATTATTGATCAAAAAATTAATTTTGTAGGTCAAAAACTAGGGGATACAAAAGGACAAAAGCCTTCAATACCTTTTCGGAAAACTCTCTTTTATCACGAGCAGAATCTACTACCGCCCAAGTTATTACTATTACTGATGTCAAAATAAAAACCATAACCTTTCTTTGTCAACATTGTGACACTAAGTTTGCAACTGAAGATGAGCTTTGCACCCATGTACAAGAACACGCAGAGGATCCTATTGAGTTTCGATGCCTACGTTGCAATAAAAGTTTCAAAGACTCAAAAATTTTACGTGTTCACGTGAAAAATATTCACACGAATCCAAAGCCTAAGTACGATTGTTGCGGATTTGTTTATGTGTCCCAACAAAAGTACGTCGCACATAGAAACAAGTACCATAATAATCAATTTGACAGACTTTCAAATAGCCAGTTTCTTTGCAAATTATGCCATAAAGTATTTCAATCATACCAAACCGTTGTGGATCATGTTAACGCCAAGCATACGAAAGATAACAAATACTTGTGTAATATTTGTAGTGCGACATACCATTCTTTGACAGTACTAAAACGTCACATTAGAAAACACACTGAACCACCTAAAGAGTTCAATGTAAAGGTTGTTTTTGAATGTCCACACTGTCTGAGAGAATTCAGCACTTCGGAATCTTTGGAAGCTCACAAGCTGACGTCTCATACGGAGCACTACGACAAGTTAGCAGATGGAAAATACAAGTGCAAGCACTGCGAGAGGGTCGTCGTTGCTAAAATATCGATGGAAGAACATTTAAACGCTGTTCATTTCTACGATAAATCTTACTTGTGCGGCTCTTGTGGCAAGAATTGTTTCTCGCGCGTTTCTTTAAGAAAACACGAAAGTATACACGTAAAAGAAAAGGCGTTTAGATGCGACGAATGCCACAAAGCGTTCAAAAACAAAGAGGCTCTTAGAAAGCATAAAAAGGCTATGCATGAGCCTAAACCAAAATTCCCTTGTTTTGGTTGCAGCAAAAGTTTTAGATCCCACAGTTTATTAGTTAAACATATCGAAATGGATCACTCCAGTTTAGAAGTATACACGCAGGAAGAAAATATTGAAGATGATAACCTCGATTCAACAGTTATCGATACTTTGGTAGTTGATGATGGTCCGGAATCCATGGCAAATGGTAGTGAACCTGTTGAAGGCGAAGATGAGATGGATGACACAAGTTTATATTATGAAGTTGCAGAGGTGTCCAATGATAGTGGTGAAGAGGCAAATGAGAACGATAGCCAGACTGTCACTATTTATGAGTATTATGATTAGAAAAATTTAAAGAAAACTTATGATAATGTGGAAGTTGTCTAGGCGCTCCGTTTTCAATTTTACATGTATAATTTTGGATGATTTAACATCATTTTTTTATTTTCCAACAATGACGATATCATAAACATTTTTTCAATAAATATTTTTTCATTAAACCTATATTAGTTTTGCACACAATAAAAAATGCTTCAAAAATAGTGTTCATGTAGTGTTATCTGCTGAAAGTACCAGATCTCTTAGCTGAGTTTGGAATAGAATTATGGAAATCTGATGGTTTGTACCATCACCGAACTAACATTAGCGTTTTGAAGTCACCTTAATTTTAAGGGGGTACTGGTAGTTCCACCAATAAATAGTATATTAAGATAGTAGTTTTAAAAGGGCATATTTTCGCATAAATGCGAAGTAAGGAACTTACCCTTTTGCGGAGAGTTTTCTAACGTGCGAGTGCGCTAAATGTCTTTTAAAACGTATATTTTATACTATTTTCCCTATTTTCAAAATTTTTTATTGAAAAATTTTTATTTGTTCTATTTTGAAAGTTTTTCGTTGTGACGTCAAGTAGTATACTACTAGAGATCTCTTTCAAGGCGGTTTCACAATTTTTGCTAAGGTCGGCCTTGGAATAAACAATTTTGTCAGCGTCATGCAACCAACTTTTGAACAAATTAAAAAATAGTGTTGAAAAGAAGTTCTTTTCAACACTCTTTCGGGTGTCAAAATGAAAGTTCTAATTTGAATGTTCCGTGTTTTCTTAGATCTATATAGTTCAAAGTGATTATGTAACCTTTTTCTAGACGTGCACACAAAATAATATTCTCTTGCCACATATGAAAGTCATTATGCTTTGGAATAACGTCAATTCCCTCAGTTTGAGAACTCTTTTCTGAGGTGAAGAAATTCTTCTCTCCACACAAAGTAATATTCTTTTGCTACATATCAAAGTCAATATGCTCTTGGAATAACGTCAATTCCCTCAGTTTGAGAACTCTTTTCTATGTGTGTGGTTTTACAATTTTGCGCTAATTGTTATTTTGTGAGTATTCCTATTGTATAATAGAGATACTTATAGATAGACAATGTTGTATATAAGCTCTGTTTCTTACAGCAGTACAACGGTTGCGTTTAATCACAAGAATGCTACCATTTATGTAAAGTATAAATAAGGCTTTTAATGACATTTAAATATCTACAAGTGAAAATGTTTCCCTAAGCTTTTACATCTTATAGTTTTTAAATACATTGAATCAATACCTTCTGCAAAAAAGCCCGATGGCTTACCCGTGACGTCATCAAATCTAGTCAAATGTTATTCTAGGCTTATTTTAAAATGCGCAATTTCTTTTAAAATTTCACAGTTATGTAGACATTTTAGATGCAAAAATCTCAAAAAAATATAATAAAAACTTGTTTTTTTTTGTAAATTTAATTTTTTTATATGTAGTTTAAAACGTAATTGGGCTAATATTACTTGAAGCGCGACTATTAGGACCGATAATGTTTATTACTAATTTTTTTAAATCAAAAATTAAATTGCAGTTTACCTTTTTCGGCATACATAAATAATATTTAAGGGCTTCCAGTTAAATCAAGGCTGCGCCTCTTTATCAATAATATATTGAAAAATGTTACGAGCATAGGTTAAGAATCTGTTACAAATATATTTTACTGTGTTAGGATGAGGTAAAATAATAGGAGCATGATTACGCAAATATTTATAGGAATGAGGGCTTAGAGTAAACAAAATTGAACATAAAACAATAGAGCTCTACGAATATTAATATCTTTCTTTTGAGGTACCTACTCAACAAAGTTAGCTGTTCTGAAATAAATTTTTGATTATGTGTAAATTCATCGGAACCTTTTAGTTTTAAATGAATATCCATTACAATTTTTTTTTGTTTTCTCGTCTTGGTTAGAATCAGGTTGATATGAATTCATCTTGCCCTTATTACTGGGTGTTTCACTAGTACTGGGGAGGTCATTATTAGGAGGAATTGATATCACATTATCAATTGTATTCATCCAAACTGCCGGTTAGAGCTGGGGATTTTAAATTTATTATTGAAACGAAAATAGACTGGTCATATAAAAATTTTTCTAATTTAAAATTATTATTTATTACAATCGCCCAAGTAGGACAAAGTAGTTATAGGACCAGGAGTATATTCAAGCTTAGGCATATACAGCTATTTTATCTATAGCCTTTACTTAAAACCACCCTTCCTTAACTTGAAAATAATTTTAAAAACTCCTTAAAATTTTGAAAACATGTAGTCTCTCTATGGATATTAAGCTCCTCTTTACTTTGCTCCATTGCTTGCAAAATTGTAATTCCTCAAGTTTCTTATTTTTCGTCTTTAATTTTACGAATAAATACTTTTTTTTTTGAAAAATAACTGGGAGTTTGGAAAAATAGGTAATATGGCATTTTCCTTCAATCGAGTCTTTTTAAATGTACTATAATAAATTTTTTCTGATTTAGAATCCTGTTCCGAATTAATTCAAATTATATGACGTGAACTTCTGGTTCTTTGGGGTAGTTCCCACGGCAACCTGATGGAGCACAATATTGTTCACATAAATTTAAACACAATAAAGGTACTAATACTACTAATTATAATGAAATTCACCGAAAATCAATCGAAAATCGAACGATAATAATTCCCGGCTCCCGGATAAGAATAATGCTAACCTAAAAATGTTTTTCCCACTTTACTGATGCTGCTGCTTGAAGATACGCACAGTGTTGCCAGAACTTATATTGTAACTAATTTGCAGAATGACCATCAGGATTTGGCTCGGCTGGCTCGGTAGAGTCACAGCTTAGTACACTAAGCTGTGGTAGAGTTAGTTTCATACATTATTTGGGATATAAACCTATTTAACGTATATTTAGTTGGACTTAAATTTTTACAGCATTTGTTGAATTACATTTGATCAACATAATTGCATTTTAAAGATGAAGAAGAAGTAAGAAGAGGCGTTAGGAACCCTAACTCTATTCTCGAAGAAGAAGATGTGCTTCAGGGTGGAAAAACAGGGAAATTACTTAATTGTTAATTTATCCAAGACTAGCTCGCCTTGCAAAAAATACTTCTCTGTTGCAGCATAGCTTATAGTCTTAGACAGAAGATCTCGCTTAAAGCCAAATTCAAAAAATTATGTATTTAAATGGAACTAAATATTTATAGAAAAGAATTAAGTTATTAGGTTACTAACGTTTATTTTCTTAAAGGTTTTGATTTTGTTATGCTTCACTTTCCGTGTTTTATATATTTACTTTCGGGAATTTAAATATTTATTTATATTTAATATAACTTTACCAAACCAAACTTTTACATTAAGTGTCTAATATATATATGTTAGAGTAAAAATAATAATTTTTTTAAAATTTTTATCCTATATTTGCTTTAGGGCTTGTAGATCTTCTCGTGTTTTGATATATTTATGCTTGTGCTAGTAAGCCTCGCTTGAAAGTTTACATTGTTATTTCTCCATATTTTTCAAATATTTGATGTTACAATATTAGTATTTTATTGTAATTCAATATTCAATAAAACAATAAGCGTATCCAAGTCAATATCCACATAAAAAGTATTGGATATATATGGTTTAATATTCGATGCTATCCGATATTTAAAAGTATCCCAGTTGCACATCACTAAAATTCACTAAATAAAGACAAAATATGCGAAATTGACAATTGCTTGTTACTCGTTAACTTAAAAAGGCGCATTTTTTGATCCTAGAGTACTGTCGTTATCGGATAACCGGTTTGAAAGAGTAAACCAGTAATCCAAGACAAGTATTTTGCGGGTTGTAGCATTAATTTTTGTTTTTAAATCGTAACCATATATAAAATGTATGGCAAACTACAATGAGAAGTATCCCAAATTGCGATAAATCGCCCAATCTGGCAACACTGGATACACAAAACACCGAAGACGGCGAGTTCGGACTCAGAATTCCAGTCGTCCAGCGTGACAATCAACGTTAAATACGGAAGTACGCGCGATAAAATTATCAATACTTTTCTGAGCTCCCATTCAATGGTATGCTTATGGCAAAAGCATTTGACTAGATGTGATGACGTCACTGCAATTTTAATATTAGCCAGTAGGCCTACTTTTAGGAGGTATTAATTGAACCCCTAAAACTATTTTTATTAATAAATATTCTTTTCCCTTTTTCAATTTTTCAAATTAAATCAATACAAAATTCAATCGACTATCGAGATGGAAATCAATTTTTATTGTAAAAAAGAATTTAAAACGAGCTTTTATTCGAGGTTTACCTATTACCGGTTCATTCGAAGGTAGGATTTAAGAGAAGTTTCAAGACAGAAGCGCAATGAATGAATAAAATGTAAAAAAACTAAATTTGTGTTAAAAAAAGCATACAATATAAAAGAAACAGCGCCATAAACAAAAAAATTACAAGCTTAATCTCTAACACAATTCTTAACAGAATATGGCTCCAAATCAATAAACACTTTAACCTATCTTTTAAAAAGCCTCTCATTATTTGTCAGTTTTACATTGTTAGGGAAGCTATTAAATAATTTGAAACAGGCCTTATATGGATTTTTTCAGTTAGGGTTAGTCTATGTATCGGCTAGTTAATATTTGTGCTTCTCTTATTATACGCGTAATATACCTGTAGATCGAGCATCATCTCTAATATCACCTCCTTCTACAACAAAACTTGTCTGGAATAAAAGGACAAATAATGACTGATAAGCAGCACAAGATAGACGAACAGTTTTAAGATATTAAATGTTACAATCTGAAAATAATTGCAAATGTACGAGGTATTTTAAAGAGCGCGTTATCAGATTTTGAGTTCTAACCAAATTTGAAATTTGATGTTTTACTCATTTTGAAAGGATGTAGAATTTAAACGATTTGATAAAGAGCAAAATGCATTTCACTTTCCTATCATGGGTTTTATCTTTATATCTTAACGTCAACTTTTGGTTTAGGATAGGGATAAAGTTTTGCAGTTTTAATATCTCCTTTGTCTAGACTATAATTGTGTGTAATTTACTTTAAACAAACAAGACAAATAAGGGATGTAAATGACTGAATATCATACTTTATACCGTCAGTAATCCTATTTATTGCTACTCTGCTTTTTATAGTGCTGGATGTGTCTCCCAGCTCCTTTGGGCTATTATTTTATTTTAACAATAATTATAGAACTCTGGTGATTATTGAGAGACACTTTGACGTTTCAGATTACAAATTAGTTGGAAAAAGCCAGTGAGAAATGGCAGGCTCTTAACATCCAACATAGTTTTAACTGGTCCCTTTCGATTGCAATATCCTGTATTTCTGAGCTTTATTTAGGTATCGTCAGCCCGTAGAAAGGAACATGTGTTTCAGTTAAACATGACCTTTCATGAAGTAATTTTCTGTACGAAAAGTTTTCTCATCATTTGATGGAAAAAATAAGTAATCATGTTTTTTGTTTATTTACTTAATTAATTTTTAGGCTAAAATATTCAAAGATCATTGGTAGCCGAACAAAAGTGAATCAAGAGTTAAAAAATAAATTTAAAGAATTTCACTCCGTGTTTCTTGCCAAATCGGAATTCGGTGATGAAAACGATCACAAAATCCGATTCACCTGCGAAGTATGCGAGTACACTGCAGAGCATAGTCTTGACTTTGCGTTACATTCCAAATTACACGCCGAAAAATATTACTGCCAATACTGTTCATATAAAACGGGGAAAGATAAGAACATTGAAAAACACATGAAACGTCATGGTTCAGGCAAATTAATAAACCATTGTACCATATGTTTTGGCGTATTTTCTGACAGGATTCAGGCGGAGGAACACAAAAATTTTCATTCTGGAGAAATGCCGTATAATTGTGAAATGTGCGGAAAGCATTTTATGTTTTCATGGCTGTTGAATGCGCATAACAGGTAAGAAACCTGTTTTTTTATTTGCATATAAAAGTTTTAGTAATGTCCTCTAATAAGCACAGTTATTAAATGAAATTATTTTCAATGCATAGAATGGTCGCAGATACAAACTTGAAGTTGAACAAATTAAAAATTATCATTTGAACAGTGGTCTATTCCGGGAGCAAAGATAAAATTAAAGTTGATTACAAAATTTAAACTATACAAACTTTATATGATGACATTTTTCTAAATTATTATCGTCAAAAAGCAGTTTTGCAATTTTTTTTCCAGAAGATGTTAAACAGCTTTCCCATTTGATGCCGACTTTTCTTGACACTGATTTTGACTCTAGTCAACTTTTACACAATTTTCAGTTTGTACGACTTCAAGCTATTAGAAATTTGCTTAATACGGATTTTCTTTTTGATCTAACTTTTTCCTTTGTAGATTCTTACATCATGGAGTAGCCAAAGAAGGGGACCACTACTCCTGCCTCCTCTGCAAACTCACATTCGGAACTAAATCGGGCCTCAAGAAGCATCAAAGTCGGAAACATGAACCCAAAGTACAAACCTTGTGTGATATATGCGGTAAAAGTCTCTCTACCGCTGAAACATTAAAATTCCATAAAAGGACGCATACAGGGTATAAGCCCCATATATGTAGTATATGCGGAAAGAGTTTTTGCAAAAAGGGGCTTCTGGTCGAGCACGAGCGAGTCCATACTGGTGAAAAGCCATTTTTGTGTATGGTTTGTAATACAGGTTTCAGTCAAAGCGGGGCTTTGAAAATTCACTTGAGGATTCATAGTGGAGAACGACCATATGTTTGTCGGTTTTGTGGGAAGGGTTGCATTTCTAAAAGTGTTCTGGATGCTCACTTGAGAAGTTGTTCAGGAGGGGTTATCTAAACCTAAATTTCACTTTGGTTGAATAATACGGTTGATCAAAGATCAAATTGAATGGAAAGTGAATTATGTAAATTACCAACCAGTCAATCGATTGTACAACCAAATTGAATATTGAACGAGGTAACCCTAGTTTCTTTTTTTGTTAAATGTTGTTATATAATCAACAATGAATTTTCCAAATTGGAACGTTTAAACATGCCTATAGAGCATTTAAACGTTTTATCTATTTTCGTCGATCCTAAATGAACAATGATCTTTAAATACAAGACCATATTAAAAATTAAATTTGAAATTCAGAATGGTTTGGAAATGGAGGGAAGACCGATCTAGTCCACTAACGCTGACACATTCTCTATCGTTTTTCTTTAGCCTAATTTCCATTAGATTTTCACAAAAATCACTTGGATACTAATATGAGCAATTTTAGTGATATACGTGTAAATATTCACCTTTCGATTTATGAGATTTGGCTAGCTTACGATAGAAATTCTCTTGGAATGTTTTAAAATAACCACTTCCGCAATATGAAATATTTTGATTCAATTACTTTTATTTGCTAAAAGGTAATCTAAAACACACTAGGAACATCAGGAGGTTCTAAAAAACTGGAATCTATATTATGTATTTGTTTTTCTTTCGTTACATAGAGATACTCATGTTATAACATTCCTATTCTTGATTGTAGATACTGTCTGTCCTTTAATAATACATGTGATATAATTCGTTTATTTATTGAAATATTTAGATACTAGACGAATTTTTTTGCTACCCCTTTTTCTATCTGTGGTTCAAAGCTTTTCTTATTTTTATCATTTCTGTCATAAGCTTGAACTATACACATTTTTAAAAGGCTTTGTTGTAAATGGTTTCGACTTTAACTTTAGGCAAATAAAATCAAAAAATCTATTATAAAAATAAAAAAAAAATTTTATATAAATACTCAGTTGTTTGGGGTTGGTAGACAGTGCGTATCTTTTAATGATAAATTTTATATTATAGATTTTCAGCTCAATGTTAAGAACATTTATTTCTATTAGAGAAGTCGGGTTACATTATCATATCATAAGCGTTTAAAGCTCGATTGTGAGGAATTATTCGGAAAATCCGTTTTTAGTTAGTTGGTTCAAAATCTAATACAAATACTTCGTTATAGTTATGTCGTTGGCTGTAGCTTCATCGTACTGAAATATTAAGTTCTTCCTTTATTTTTGGCTATCGCACAACACACTTCCTTTTGAACAAGTTGCACCCGCATATCACGTAGCCCAACATTGTTTATTCCCTATTTCATTAGAGATGAAGATGAACTCAGACCACATGACATCAAAATACGTTTACGACATACCGTTTGTGATAATTATTCAGGATCGCAATGTTTAGGTAAACAGACAAGCAGATTTTCTCTGGAGCAATGGTGTGGTTCACGGATGGTTTCAAAACTGAGGATGGCATAGTGGTGGCAATAAATGGGTTAGGACCAAAAAAATACTTGTTTTTGTCCTCGACTACATTCCAAGCAAAAATCTTGCCGTTCTGCAAGAGCCTTTCAAAACAGGCCAGTCTACGTATGCTCGAACAATCAAGCGTTACAGTTCTCATGAGCCAGAACTAGTTTAATGCCAGAAAAAACTGAGATATCTTGCGGACAGAAAAATAGTATAGCTGTTTTGGGATCGTGTCACAGAGGCATTTTTGGAAATAAAAGAGCTGACGAGCTTGACAAACAGGCGTCAACAACACTATATAGTGGCCCTTAATCAGCTTTCGGAGTGCCAAAATGCACAATACGAGAAGTTGTAACAGAATGGATCAAGGATAATTACATAGTCCACTGGAATAGCAAATAGGGACTCAATCACAGTAAGAATGCTATAGGGAGTATTGATCCCACATCCTCAAAGCGTAACTGCTCAACCTTAGCAGGAATCAACTATGAATAATAAAGAGAATCCTAACTGGATATTTGGCTATAAAGGATCACCTGAATAAAATGAAGCTGTACAATGGAAACCTTTGCTGCAGGCTTCTCGGCAAAGGATGGGAAAACTTTGCAATACGTAATCAGCCAATTCGAATCTCTAGATCGCAGGAGGTACCTTATATTCGGGAAGGTAGAAGAATTGAATGATATAACCACTCTATCGCCAGTAGACGTATATAAGTTAATACATGCAACTAGGATAAGCAATAGCCACAGTGTTACGAGAATGGGGCTTTCAGTTGTAAACAGAACGTTAATAGCTAGTGCCGAGTTATTGTTGATTATTTCCATGCTTTTTTCACAAAACTGCATATGTTCAAAGTAGGCATACGGTGAAAGTTTTTGTACGTTTCAAACTTTAAAGGATTTGTATTTTTCTTTTTTTAATAATCTGTCAACACTGATATTTCTGTTTAACAAGCTGGATAAGGTTTGTCGATTGTACTTCTTCGATCGTCAGGCATAGATCCATTCGGAATTCTTTAGTTACCATGAAGGCATTTCTTTCCTGCTTTTTGCCACAATCGACAAGATATCCTGTGGGCATGTATTTTCGATGTACCCAAGTATTCCCATGGTAAAAGAGAGTATGCATAAAGGAGATGGTTAAAAAGAGAAATATTTTTTAAAGTGCCAAGTATTTCCACGGTGATAGATGATATGCGTGAAGGAGATAGATAGTTCAAAAAAAGATTTACTATTAAAGTACCAAGTATTCCCGGGTAAAAGAAAATATGCATAAAAAAAGGGTACGAAAACAGAATTTATTTTTTATTCTCAAAGTACCAAGTATTCACTTTGCAAAAGAAAGCGTGCATACGACGAGTTGGTTCGAGAACAATATTTTATTTCAAGGTGCCAAGCATTCCCACGTTAAAAGAAATTATGCATAAAGCGGATGATTCAAAAACAGAATTTATTTTCAAATTGCCAATTATTCCCATGGTAAAGGAAAGAATGCATACAGGAGTTGGTTCGAAAAACAATTATTTTTAGTAACAGGTATCAAGGATTGGCATAATAAAAGAGAGTGAGCGTAGAAAAAATGGTTCGAAAACATAATTTATTTTCAAATTGCCAAGTATTCCCATGGTAAAGGAATGTAGACAAAGGAAAATTGTTTGAAACGCGAATTTATTTTAAAAGTGCCAAGTATTCTTATGGCAAAAGAAAGTATGCATAAAGAAGATGATTCAAAAATATCAACTAGGATTCCCATGGTTAAAGAAAGTGCGTTTAAAAACAGAATGTTAAATCGTTTAACAGTGGACTTTACAGGTATTGGACGGTTTTGACAGATTTATCAGCAATTTTCCGATATTCTTCTAATAGAGTTTGAAATCATTTCAATACGTTTATCTGTAGATATACATGATTTGATACTAAACTCTGAAATTAATGTTATAAAACCCTAACACAACGGTTGTTTGAAACGCGAATTTATTTTAAAAGTGCCAAGTATCCATCTTCTTCATAAGTAATTAATAACGAAAATTACGAGGGAGTTGCAAAGTATAATTTTGATTCGGATATCCTATTTTTCGGTTAGCGGATGACCCTTTGATAGCAATCTTCTTCTATATAAAAAATGTATCCGAAAATTAGTTTCTTAGAAGAGTTTGAAACATTGGAAACATTTATGAGTTTTAATGTAAAACAAATATATAATCACTTATTGACCCTTCTATTGCAAAATTCCATATTTCCCGTTATAGCACTATATACTTTCCTTCAATAATATTGTTTAAATGGCCAAATTTTAGATTTTTCGGTTTTGTTGATTTAATGACAAGACGGTTTGAAACAAGTTATATCTCCTTCAGGTATGCTGTCTATTAAAATCGGAGTGGAAGTGAATTAAAAATTATCATTTGGACATTAGTCTGTTTCAGTCTGAACTTCATTAGGTTTAAAACAAAAGCAATGAGTTCCGAAAACCTCATAAACAATTCGGCCAGTCGGTTTTGAAATAATCATTCAAAAGCACTGCAACATCGATTAAAGATTTTTCAACAAATATTAATTTGAAAATAAAATATTTATCTATTTATTTCAATTAGATCATGATTTATTTAGTATATTGAGTAAACTTACAATGATGTTAATTACTGATTCACTTTATTCATCCTATATATATATATATATA
>MU183717.1:99457-111874 GCA_016904865.1 Pissodes strobi
AAGTCGTGGCATATCAAAGTTGCATTTTTCAAAAAAAGAACCCCTTGTATATTATTGTATATTTCAATTCCTCCTTCAATTTTATGCAAAAATTGTAATACACGTAACGTACCTATATTCACCCGTTTTCGAGTTATCGAGTTTTGATTTTGAAATGTTACAACAATCGTTAAATTTCAGCCTCGATTTAAGCTCATTTTATAAACCTGTAAATGTTAACATGACAAGGAATATTAAATTATTAAGTGTCAGTTTTCGCGCAAAATGGCATATTTAAATGAAGCCGAACGCATCGAAATTTTCATTATGATAGGGTATGGTGATAGAACGCGAAGCTTTACGGAAGTAATGAATATATGTAACGAATTGCATCCCGACCGGGATTCAAATTCCAAGTCTACAGTTTCAAGAACTTTGAGTCGGTTTCGTGAGACGGGCAGTGTCAAAGATAGACCTAAAGTGGGAAGGCCAGTAAGAGGGACAAACGAAGAGAATTCTTTGGATGTAATATCAAGTGTGGTGGAGAATTTGAAAACTTCGATACGACACTTGACCTTAAATCACAACATGAGCCGATATTCAATTCAAAAGATTGTCAAGCGAGAAAAATGTCATACGTATAAAATCCATCTACTACAAAAATTATGTGAAGACGATTTTGACCGCAGAGTCGAGTTATTCGAAGTTATTATGGATAAATTGAGCCAAAATTTAAAGTTTTCAAATAATATTTTGTTTTCTAACGAATCTACATTTTGTTTGAATGGACAAGTGAACCGGCACAACTATAGGTACTGGTCAGATCAAAATCCACATTGGATGGAACAAGTTCACACCCAACGACCGCAAAAAGTCAATGTTTGGTGTGGTATTAATGGTGGACATATCATAGGGCCCTATTTTATTAATGGAAATTTAATCTCGATATTTGACACTTTTGCAACAATCAATATGTAGTTCCAAATCTTATTCAATTATTTCCGAACAATAATGATCCAAATTTAATAGCAGAATACATGTGGTTTCAGCAGGATGGGGCACTTCCGCATCATGGAATTGAAGTACGGGAATTTGGCCAGCTAGGTCTTCCGATATGACCCCGCTTGACTTTTTTTATGAAGTCTTTTTAAAATTTATTTTACAAAAATAGACACCACAATGTTGAAGCCTGTCAGACCCGGATCAAGCATGCAATTCATAATATTTCTCAGAATGCTCTTGTAAATACACTACAAAATTTGTTTAGAAAATACAAAAGATGAAACAGGTAGGGTGTATTTAACTAAATACATAGTTCTTTCAGAGTGTTCAACTTTTAAATTCTGTCACAACCAAAGACCTAAGGCAAGAAGATTGAACATTGAAAAGTTCTGTGACTGTTGCCCATTTATAATTATTGTCTACGTTGTTGTCTATGCTATGTCGATCATTAAGTATAATACTTAAACTGCGATTTTTTCCAAATAACAGAACAATTTCCCTGTAATATACATTCGAACAGGGTCGCATCTCTCTTGGTGTTTAAATAGAAGAAATGCTTATTCCCTACACAAAATCATTAAATTTTATAATGTTGATATATCTTGCAAATAAAGCTGTCTCCTCTTACCTATATATTTGTCAAACACAATAATATTGGCCATGTTTTTTTAAACACGCTATATTATATTTTACTTTTAAAGGGACAAAATGTATAAGCGTTATTGAATTATTATAAGTGATAAATTTTACTTGGACATTTTGTATAATAAAAAAAATTACAGAAGTAAATGCTTTGTGAACAGCTAGCTAATCATTGTAATTACGTGAAATTTTTGATAAATATACATGTTTGTTATAAACTTCTTATCTTCGTTAACTAAACGTATGATAAGAATAATAATTGTAATCGTACGCTCGAGCTCCCACAAGTAATATTTATAAGCAAATTTTTTACTGCTGGACTATACATTTTGAATTTCATATGAATTTTGCAATTATTGTCATTTGTGTTTGTGCATAATCTAGTTTATTGGAATTTGGCATAATAGCATAAATGTGTCATTGACTTCATGCGAACTATTTTTGTAGATTGCCGTTCCTAATGATTATTAGTGTTTCGCTATTTAATTACGTCGCTTACATTCTTCAGGATTTTCGCTAAAACACTGCAGTTTGGGCCCTAAATCTTACTGTTCCGTGGGGCTTTTCGTTCGAGTAGATCTTATTTTTTTCGTTATGTGAAGAAATTACCGAATTTTCATAAATTTTTCACAGAGATTCAGTTTTTTTTTTAAATTGAATGCTACATATGTCTTTTTTTTGTAAACTACTGGAAAAAGTATAAACTGATTGACGCAATTGATATTTTATTTGTTTTCCAATGGAAAATCTAATTTTAATATTTTTCGTAAAAGTGATGACAACCTTAATTAAAAATTAATTCTTCACCCCGTTGTCTCATTACCTACCATATTTCTCATACAGAGGAGGTATACAGAATACGTCTAGGAAATTTCAATAATTTGAAGGATTATTATTGATAATATAATGTACGCACTACCAAAGAATAAGAAATCTATAATATCAGTTATAAACTGTATTTATCAGTGTCCAATTTGGCTGGTTTTCTCTTCTCTGTTCGCAAAATTGTCCTAGAGTTGGCTGATATTATTATTTTCATATTTTTATTTTTATTTGTATACTTATAAAGGAATATATCTACGTTGCAGAATGTGCAAATTGATAGTTGATGGAAGGGCTGTAACCTCCCTTTTTAGAACCTACGTGACTTCCCAACTAAAAGGTTACGAACTTTATAATTTTCTCGAAATCGATGATTTTTTATGAAAAACGCCTTGATGTGTGTGCGTGTATTTTATAAAATATGAAAATATGTTTTATTAAAAATGCCGTGGCATTTATAATAATTTTTGGATCCCTTATTAAAATTTAAGCATTTTTATGTAGCTTAGGGCATGCTACATAATCTAATTCTTTGGGAGGTACAGATATTTTCACAGATTTAAAACATAATATCATACAGATTACCCTAGTACTTGACAATAGGTTGGCACTAAATAAATATCTGTTAAAGCACAAATATTATTTTTACCGGAAATAAAAAAAAATAATAAAAAAATGTTGCTCTTAATGTGAACACTTTATTGATAGAGGAATATTTTCCATTTATTCTGTCCTTGTCATTTTAATGCAAAAGTGACAAATAAATAACAAATCCTTTTTTGTATACAATCAGTTTATTTAAACTCTTTTTTCTAAAATTAATTACAAAATAAAATAAAATTAGATTGTTAGAACACGGAAACCTCAAACTCCGTGAGAATTTTGATCGCGTTGATCAATGAAGGTTTTATGCCCAAATACTCTGACAAGAGTGGACCTCTATTACTATAAAAAGTACAATTTCGGTGGGTGTTTATTCTTGGAAGTATTTTTTAGTATTTATTATATTTGACCGAGTATTTGACTTTATATAAGGTTTGAAATTCGCTTTTGTCAGTTAGTAATAGTTAAGGGACTTAACCTGCAAGAAATATGCATATACCGCAGAAACTGTATAATTTCAAAGAAAGCTACATTTGTCTATGATACTCTTGAGATGTCACGTATAGGGTGCAAGAAATTTAAATATGTTTCGAAAATTAAAAGTATTTCAAATGTATTTTTTTTATCCCGAATAGTTGAAGCAAAAAACCATTTTGATGATTTTTTATACGAGAACTTCAGCTTTAAAGAGAGTAGATAAGGATTTTTAAAGTTATCGCTTTCAAGTTTAATGTAGTGAAAATCTACACGCCCTATAAAAAAATTCAAAAATCTTTTTTTCAGATAGTTTTAAGGTCTTTATCTGCCATCTGGGCAACGTCGATTTAAAATATTTTTAAGTCGGCTAAGTCACAGGTTTCTATATTTGCGAGCTCTGTACATGATACCGTGTCAAGAGTAGTTTCAGTGCCCCAACTTTTACAAAACATGAGAGGTTTTCAGAGAATAATAAAGTGTCCCATATGTTGCACACTTTTTGGCGGGCACGATATTAGGTCATCCTTATTCATTATTCACAAAATGGTTTTGACCCATTTATTTTTGTGATGTTGATTTTCCTTGATTTTTATTTATTTTTCCCAGTATCGTATCAAAGACCGGTCCTAATTTGCTTTTTTTTAAACAGAACTTATTATTATTATCGGGAATGTTTTAAATGGAAAAATGCCAGAGTGGTGAATATGTGTATAGAAAAAGCTATGAGAGGACATGATATTTCTTATCAGATAAAAATAGTTATAATAAATAGTAATAAATAATACATTAAATTTATTAAATATTTTTGTATTTAATATTTTACCAATTTTATTTAGCATTTTAATTTACTTTATGCAATTCCTAGGTTATTTTTCTTATAATATTGAGTAATCTAATATCTTTACAGGTATAACAAAGCCCATTGTATATTATATTAACATAATAAAGTTATTATTAAAGCATAGAGTGGGTAACGATTTTTTTCTTAATGTGAATTTAATGTTACAGGTGACAAATCATTTATGTTATAAGTTTAATTTATTAACAATTATTATTTATCTTACTTTACCAACTAAAAATTGCTTTCTGACGCAAAGCCTCAACTAAAAATGAGATTTTTTTTAAATTCCTTTGTTTCTTTCCTAGAGTCAGACAATTGTGAGGAAGTCTGTATCAGAATATAAAACAATGTTTTATTTAATCTTCTATTTGACGTAATATGTTTCATTTTCATTTCATTTAGTTTAATTTAATGAAATTGAGCACTTGAACAGGTAAATATAATAGAATTATCAAAAAAGCAATTATATAATAAATACAATAGCAAAAATAAACCATTTTTTTTAAAGATGAGTTTTCTCTTTCCTAGCGCAGATTTATGTATTTAAATATGGAAATTGAAATATTTATTTGTCATATTTCAATTTGTAATAATTATAATTAATTGTATAATAATATGTTCTAAAATAAATATATTAAAATAGTTATTTTTGATATAAATTCGTAATCCCATATATTTTGGAATGAGTGCTCCTAAATTTTGAAACGAGGCGAGGATAAGATTAAACTAAACCTTTAGAAACGCATATCATACATTTTTTTTACTGCTATAGACCATATAAAATTTAATAAAATTAACAGTTTTTATTATTTTTAGTAGTCTGTCAAAATCATGACAAAATTGTCATGTTCAGGTGCGATTGATGCTATTTTTGTATATTCCATGTATATAGGCGTAAGTATGATGCAGTACGTATGGTATAGTGCGCAAAGTAAGTACTTTACGCATAGTCCAAGAAAAACTATATTAAGATATAGTTGGCTTAATTACATTATTATTGCAGCACTATAATATTAAAGTATCAGATTGCCTACTTAATAAGATTTTATAAGATATGTGAGGATTGAACTTATGATTTATTATAAGAGTGTATGGGTATTTTGGTAAGAATGCCCGTGGTTGGGGGGTTCTTCTTGGTTATCATTGTCTATATATTGAGCAAGATAATATGCAAACGCTTGGTTTTAAGTATAAACTTATTTGTTAATTGTTGTTTTATTTGATTTACTTTCACCATATCACATCAGATCCAAAAATGGCAAATCTATGCCTAATGTAGGTAATACAGTGGGTACGCAACTTAAGCCATATATCTTTTAAATACATAAGCATCTCTGTTACTAAGAATTAAATTCAAAAGTGTCAGAAATATAAATATTAAAGCTTATGCTTATGTCATGCGAGCCGATATAAACAACTTTATTTCGTGAATACATTTTACCTAGCCCACCTCTGTCTGGCGCTTTTATCATGCCTTAAATTTGCTGCCTGCCATCGTCCCTATCGACGCGTGTGTTTGCAATGCGCACTGTTGCAGCTTTGCCAGCTTATCGAGAGCATCTCGAAGTTTGGGGAAGTCGCCTTTACATCCATGTTTCGACATATTTACAATATTTTTGAACGTTTACGTTGCGATTATTATACTCGTGCGTATGTGTAAAATAAAGCAATAATTTGTTTATCTAAGTAGTTTTTAAGAATTTATAGCTTATTTAAATCTAATAGCAAGAAAGATCGATAATGCCAGAAATGTGTATGAAGCAGTCACGGTGTACATCTGGCAACGTCGTTTCAAGATGGCGAAATACCGAGTGTTGTGATGATAGTGGCTTCATTAATCGGCAAACGATTTAGGCAGAACTTTTAATGTTACTCTGTGTGCTAGTGACCAAGTGATCTCTTGAAATATTTAAAAAATCCCGAAGTTTAACAATGGACGAACCAAAGTAAGTAGTGCTTATTTTTTAAACATTAAACTTTGTTGTTATGACGATTTTCCCACCTTGTATCCGTGCTATGCCGTGAGTTGTGAGCCTGCGCTGTCTAGGGGGATTGATAAGACGGGTGCGGGGCATGAAGAGGGTAAATCCTTCCAGTTTTAAATACACTCAGTGTGGCGAGGATGGGATTGAAAAATCAATATCATGTTTTGGGCTTGATAATTAGCGTCAGGGCCGGAATAACTGATGCTTATGTTAAAGCGTTTGTTTTGATTAGATATATGAATTTAGTTGTGTTGGTTTGGATAAAGTCATATAATATTTTCTGCTACACTGTAATATAAATTTTAAAGATATTTTAAAACTTATATGCAATTCATTTGAAGCTTGAAAGAAAATTGATTAAGCGAGCATTTACCTTATTGGTAAATGTAGGTAGGTGCTTTTTTTCGTTGCGCGTGTTCATTAAATACCCACCTACAAATTTTACTTTTGCCAGATTAAATCGTAAAGATTTTGCTTAGGGCTAGGGCCACTATTAATTAGTCACTACTAAATTAATCAGTGTTTTGAGTATCTTACATATATGTCAAATCTTCATGTTCTGGTTAAAGGTGATATCAGACGGTTCACTTTTTATTCATTTCTGCCTTTCATTCAGCATCTTTCATTAAGAATGAAACGTCTATATAGGCATTAAATGAATCAAAAATGATAAATGAATTAATTAGTGAACCAATCCAGCGATGTTGGATTTCGGCATTCTGAGTGATCATTCATCCGAATGAACCGAAAAGTGAACCGTCTGATATCACCTTAAGTATCGGCAAAGAATATTCTATCGTAGTAGAATATTCTTTGGTATCGGTCAATGTTATTGTCAAGCGATTAAACTGATTAATCGAAGTTCAAAGTAATTATCCCTAAGTCTGTAAAAATAGAAAACTATCTGGTCTTATTGTTTATGTACAGGGTCTCCATTTTCACTTTCACGGGGTATCTCGCTTAATTTTAAAGGTAGGGGATTGCGATTTTCGGGACACTGTGCTCCTTTTTTGTGAAACTACACATGCCGTCAACAAAAAATTCATAGCCCTCTTGGTTTTTGAAATACCGGGTGATTTTGAAGATTGTCACTTTTTATATACCCCCGTATCTTAGTTGTCTTTTAACTTATTAGATAGCTACAAAGGTATTCTTATAGAACTTTTTCCGTAGAATCCAGTAGTGTAGTTTGATTTTTTTCTTGCATCATCCGTTTTAAAGTTATGCGGCAAAATTTTTTAAAACACCCTGTATATTTGTAACTAGTTAAATTAGTCATTTTCTGGGCTTTCGAAAAATAGATAATACCGAGGATAATACCTAGTATATATTTATATTTAAAACTAGCTAAATATACTACAAATACAAATACATTATGTTATTTAATAGTAAGCCATGACAACAGAATATTTTGTAAACAAAGGGTTTAAAGAAATTGCTGAAATGGAAATATATCAGAACTTTGGAACGTATGATATGTTGATCTGCTACATAGCATTCAATGAAAATTTGGATGAGGCCTCAGAACTATATCCTAACGCGTATTTAGGAAGCATCCGCGTTACAGAACCGCAGTTAAATACGCCTCCTGATAAGCACGCGTATTCCACCTAGCCCCGCCTGTCAATGTTGTCTATGTTTTTTCACTTCACACATTTGTATTCATGCAATGCCCTCCGATGGCCGTTGGACGCAACAAACAAAAACTAGCCCAAGGCATGCCAAAAAAACTAAATAATCCAAAAAAAACTTGCATGAGCCGGGTGTCGAACCCATTGCTCCGCATGCTAAACGCGAGAGCCTTACCACCTGAGCCACTCCTTCACATTCCTGCTTTTCTCGAAAAGTCTCATACAAATGCGTGAAGTGAAAAAACGTAAGCAACATTGACGGGCGGGACTGGAGTTAGCCAATCAGGCGACGTTATTTATCTGAGGTTTTGTAGCGCGGAGGCTACAAATTTTCTTAGTTCAGACTCTAATTATGTTGTTTTATTGTGCCTCTTTATACTTATTATAGATAGGAAAGAAGATAACCTTTCTCTTATCGGTTTTCTATATTTAAAAATAATTTAATTAATCATGGATCATGTACGCGACCAAGATCAAAAGCAAAAGCATACCATAAAGAAAATTAAGAAATAGATGAGACCAGTGTTTTAGCCGTAGTAGAGGCAAAGTCTTCAACATTATATAGGGCAATTGAAGCAGAAATTGGGATCAAGCAGAGTCCGGCAAATATTTAAAAATATAAGGTCTGACCCTATAAAACACATATTGTTCAAAATACCCTGGGAATGCGGAACGTCGGCTATTTTTTTGCAATTGGTATCTAGAAGAAATTCAAGTAAACGGACATTTTGCTCGTTCAGTAATATGGTCCGATGAGGCGTATTTCTCATATCCTGGGAATGCTGGCATTTTTAACAGAAACAATACTAGACGTTTGCACCAAGAAAACCCTCACTTCATATTATTTGAGCGTGAGCGGCAAGGTAGGTTCGGCTTCAGCGTCGCATGTTTCACTTTGGGTGGACAAATAGTATATAAAATGTATGCAAGAAGTCTTTCAGCGGACCGGTATCTATGTATATTGGAAGATGTAGTTCCTTTGGCTGACTTGAATATATTTTCAGCAGGACGGAGCACCTGCTCATAATTCCTGACAAATCACCTCTTTTTAGATAACCATTTTCCTGGAAAATGGTTAGGTACATGACCACGTGAACTTCGTGAAGCCATTACACAACTACAAACACGTCCAATAACTTATGAGAGCGCTAAAACGAATAACCAACATGTGCGAATTTTCTGATAGAGATAATTGTAGGTAATCATTTTGAACTATTTCTATAACTATTAAAAAATGTGTGTCAAAAATCACTTTAAAACTTCTTCAGGATAAATAATATCCAAAAATGTTCCTTTTCTGTCCTCAGCGCTTTTACTATTAAATAACATAATATATTTGGAGAAAACTGTAGTTTATTTGGCTAGTTTCAGTAATAAATATATACTATTATATATTTTTGGAAAGCCCAGAAAATGCCTAATTTAACTAGTTAGAAATATACAGGGTGTTCCGTTTAGAAAACCGAGAGAAAAACGTATGTTTTCTTTAGAACTTTAAAACGAATGGCGCAAGAAAAAAAACAAACTACGCCACTGGATTAAGCATAAGGTAAAGGACAACTGAGATAAGGGAAGGGTGTGTCAGAAGTGATAATTTTCAAATTCACCCGGTATATCAAAAACTAAGAGGGCTATGAATTTTTTTCTGCTGGCATGCTTAGTTTCATAAAAAAGTAGCACGAAAACCGCAACCCTCTATCTTTAAAATTGAGGGAGATACCCCGTAAAAGTGTCGAAAAATGGGCACCCTGTACAGAAAGTAGCAGATATGCGGGATGTGAGGATATTTTACAGGGTGACCCATTAGTGCGAGGAAACCAATATCTCCCTTTGTATATAATAGGAAAACGAATTTCAAACAAAAGTTATGTGAATCTTATAGAGGTATTATCGAGGGTATTATTCTAAAATAGTTTTATATTTACAGGCTGGTCGCAAAAACGAGACACACCAAACTTTTTTTTTTTTTAATAGCATAAATTATATTAATATTTCATATAATATAACGTATACCTAAATTCAATTGTTTCGAAATATTGGCTAATGAAAATTGACATTTTGGCTTGCATTGTGGTGACTTTCAAATCCTCTAGAATCTAAAGAGTTTAACTTAGAACAAAAGGCTTGATCTGTCCTATCTTAGTTATTAATATTCTACCTTTTAATATCAATTTTCGGTTTAGCGGGACGTAACAATATGTTCTGGCATAGTTATCTATACCTTCTAAAAGTGCTGCCTTGATATAGATTATATTCGGTGGTTCTGGTTTGAAGTCCATCTAAACCGGAGGTTAATGCTAGTAAATAGATTATTAACTATCCCAAACTAAGATGGAAAGTGCAAGCCGTTTAAATTCTGGAGCCTTCCAAGTTGTCCAAAATTACAATTTTCAATAAACAATGGAAGTTAGATATGCGTTATATTATATCAAATATTCGAAGAAATTTTTATACTATTAGAAAACTGAATAAATATAGAGTGAGATATTAATTTTTTTTTGTGGGCTATATTGCTTTGGACCCCTCTGCATAAAACTAATATTTGTTTAAATATTTTCCTAATTATTACAGAAATGTGATTATGTGAAATATGTGCATATTTAGAGGTTTTTCCCTTTGCTCAGCTAGAGGATGAGCCATATAGATTTTGATATACCCTTTGTTACATGAAAAATGGAAAAATAATAGAATTTAAAAAATCTTTATATCAGACAATTGTTGTAGAATGTGCATCCTAAAATAAATTGTACATAACTAAAGATTCTAAAACTGTTGTAAGTTTGATTGGTCTGTCATTACTGTGCTTACACTTTGGTTTCTACAGTGCTGTGCTTTTAAACGTATATTTCGAGTAGAACAGAAAACAAGTGTTTGAGGACACATATCTAAAGTTTAAAGAACTTTCTACCCTTGTTTTTATAAGATTATTATCAGACCACGCGTGAGCGTCTATTGGCCATATTTTGGAAAACTTTTCATTACATATTTCCAATAAAAATAAGCCCACAAGACACACCAATAACCAGTTAAATTGAGCAACATTTATGACATGCAAAATTTGGGCAAAGGCAGTTTTAGTCCAACTTAGTAAGTACGCATTTCGGAAATGTATTACTCTCGGTATTACTTTAAATTTACAGCCTAATAAAAAAAAAGACAAAACTTATATTAAACGCTTAAATACCTATTATTAGACATGTATAAATTAATAAATTACAAATACCAGAGAAAATAAAAAGTAATCAAATTAGAAATTGTTCCTTGCACTAATGGGCCATTATGAATTATAATAGGAGTTTGCAAATATACTTCATTAAAATAATTAGGATTGATCCCATAAGAGCAATATTCTATTATGCCTTTTACAATGGGCAAAAGGAGGCTTTTAAAACCTTGTATCTTTTCCAATAAAAATGCAAAAGATATGAATAAGTTAAGGCGAGAGTTAAAATACTTATTGTAATTGAAGTTCAAGCTACTCTTTAAGTTATACAATCTATATATGCTTTGCGGTTACATTTCCCTCATATCTCATCTACCTGAATAATTAACTTAATTATTTATTTGGAATTTTGCAGGACATTTGCCATCTTTACCTATTTTATTGTCCTTATTTTATGGCAGCTTTTATTTAATTAATGTGTTATATTGTCATAACACGTAGAATCGAGGGGAAATCGCTGGCCAAAATTGCGCAAAAATACCAAAAATGCAAAAAAAAAATCAACTGATTCAAAAAAATGTTAACTATTTTCAAAAAATGTCAGTTAATGCCAAAAAAATTAAAAATATTGAAATTGTGTGTTTCAGGCATTTTTATGGAAAGCGTCGAAATTATTACGTTTTAACATATTAAAAATATCTCATTTTCATACAAACAGTGGAATCATATTTTACTGAAACTGAGCAAAAATATGTGTTTGTTGAATAATATTTCTTTTACCTGAAAAACGAGCTGAAAATATAGATCTTTATTCCAATACAACGTCAAAGTTCAAACCTATCCTTCATAAGAAACTGAACATAAATGAAGAAAACTAAAAAATATTGCTTAATTCCAATATAACTAGTTTAAATTATTTTTCACATGAAGCTGAACATAAATCGAGACATAAATTTATAAACAAAGTTTTATTTTTCCGAAATACTACTCTCAAAAAAATCGCATTTGTCGTGGTCCCAATATCCCGATAACTAGGTTACATTTTATATAGGATACATCTTTTTCATTCGCTACAAATGTTTTTGGCCGTATGTATAAGCGCCATCACCTCATCATCACAACCTTCATCTTCGATTCTTTGCACCACGCAAACATAAAGGTATTTTTATAAAAATGTTCCCCCTCTTGTGAATTCAACAGGAACTACCTTCTCTCCTTTTAATATTGTTACGTTTTTCCCGTGGGTTCTTCACAGAATTACAACTTTGCTAT
>MU183717.1:111884-126929 GCA_016904865.1 Pissodes strobi
TAGGGTAGCGCAAAAACGTTCGGATGGTTGTTAGGTTAGCCGTAACAATATGATTTCTCATACTTATTATCTTTATCGAGATCCTCATCCCAGTTCTCATCCGACCAGTCGGACTATTTGGCGTGAACTAATGAATCCTCGGATAAATCAAATAAGGATTCCAAATCACTTTTCAGTTCAGTGTCTTTTTCGTCGGACAGAATTTTAAGCATTTTGCTATTCTTTTTTTGTTAATTATTTTAAGTTTTTCAGTTTTTTTTGTCGAGGCCTTTTCCTCTTTACGTTTTGTCGTGAAGTTTGACTTTGTTGAAATCTGTGGGTGCTAACACTTCCACTACCTTCATCTAAAAACCAACAAAATGAAGACCGATTATTTTGATCGTTTGGTTTGGTTTGGTATGGTATATAGGGACTATATAGTTACTTTCTGATAAGAGTATTTTTTAAAATCAATGTCTTCTTTTATGGCGTTGAAAAAGTCCAAATCATTACTGCGTGGAAGATTTTCATCTTCATGTTCTGGTTAAGTCTCGGTCAAGATTAGTATCAAGGTTAAAACCATTCTTTCCTTTGACTAACAAACTTAAACTTGAAGAATCAACACAAGCTTCTTCTAACGTTTCATTAATAAACTTTGTTATATTTACTTCCATTAATTAATTTTTTGATATTGGTAGGCACTTTGTTTCTTGTGCTTTCTTGGAAATATGTGCCTTGAGGTCGTGAGTAATAAAATTCAACTGTGCAATTCTCACTTTGAATTCTTTTATGCTGAAGTTAATCACCGTTGAAAATGTAGAAGCTAGTGATTTTGCGAAACGGATTAAACATTCTCGTGGTTGACTGTTAAATAGATTGGGCCAAAACGTAATAGTATGATCTAGTCCTCCATCTAATTGAAATACCTTGATCATTTTAATTAAATTAAGGCCGAGTTTATGGTCATTGATATCAATGCAAGCATGACAGTTTAAAGATATTAAATTATCTGTTAGTTTTTGAGCTTTGGTTTCTTTTATCAATTTTCTCCAATATCTTAAAAAAAGTGGCGTACCGTAACTTACTTAACCTTGATTTTGAATCCTGATCTTTAATTTTTAGGGTGTATTTTTCAAAAGATTTTTGCACCAGCTGATTCAAGAATATTATTGCTCAGAACTCAGAACTCCTTTAACTCGTAAGCGACAGATTTTCTGTGCCCTCTTTATTTTGTCTTCTGATGAGATATCGCTCCGGGTTACCAAATGTTTGCTCTTGTTCACCTTGCTAATGAATAAGTCAAGATGTTTAGCAGCATCATTTTTTGAAACTAATGAGACATTGGGTTTAAGAAGTCTTCTGCGTAATTTCGTCAACATGTGGACTCCATCTCGTTAATCTTCCCCCATCATTAAACTACGTCTTTATTCGTGAATCTGTTGCCCGTCACAAATACAAGCATTCAGCTACAATAACATAACCATATTAGGCTTTATTATAATTATTGAAAAGAGGTTCAATTTCTTTGGCTTTGGTTGCTTGAAAACATCAGTATTTGGAATAACTTCTGAAAGTGCTGCCTTGAATCCCATTTTGTTTATTTTCTGATTATATTCTATTTTTCCAGTTATCCTAGTCCCATTTTCAGATAATCACATTGTTTTGGGAAGTTTCCGTCTTTCCAAAAAGTTGTTAGGTCTTTCAATATTTCAAATACCATCCTTATGAAGAAAAGACTGCGGTGCTCGAAATCTTTGCAAGCAAGATATAGATGCCAAGTATTTGGCAAATTTGAGTGGAGGTTCTCATATAGAGAAAATATTTGTTTAAGTCATCATGGAATACGTTTCGTTGCATAAGAAAGACACTTTTTTCTGTTCGCCGCTTAAAGCAAACGATTTAGAACATCGTTCGTGGTTAGAGGTGCTTCATTGCAGGAAAAGTTGCTGATAATATATCTCACTTGTCTTGATCTCTTGTCACCTTCGCCAATAACTTTAAAAATATGTGTTTGACTTGATTCTAATGATTCTCTAAGTCTCTTAAGAACTAAACGTTCTTAGGAAACAAAACAAATTCAAAATGATCTACGTTACAATACAGTAATGTCACGAAAATTATCTAACAGGAAGGTTAACACTTTGTTTCCTTGTTCCCATGTTTGTTTCAATTGTCAAATTAGCGGACTCACTCTAGCAGAACGTTTTGATATTGATTAGAGTCCTACATTTTGTCTGCACATTATGGTTATCCGAGGATGTTTCATTCGGACTTATTTTCTATTGATGATCCATCAGTGCTAGTTCTAATTAAATCAAATTTTGGTGACGTTTCAGATGTATTAAGAATATCCGGGTGTTTCTCGGGTTTATTATTTTTTATTTAGTCCTTATTGCCTTAAAGAATTAAAGAATACAAAATAATCATCACAAAATACAAAAAATTTACGGCGGATACGCAAAATAAATTATAGATAATAGGCACATGCACAGTTGCATATGCAAAAAGCAAGTTCGTTTAAACTCGTGTAGGTTGTAAGGTTAATTTTATTCTGCTTATTCTGCCCAGTATATCTTTTAAGCTAAGATTTACGATAGCTGAATACGTTAATGACATTGATGCTGTAAATGGTTTTTCGCACATCTGACTTCTGGAAAGCTCCGGCAAGAATATTTTGGCATTTAGGACAGGAAGAGTGGGGAATTTTCTAACTCTTTTAGTTAATTATGAGCATTAATTTCAATGCACATGTAAGAATTTTTCATTATAAAATTGTTTTTGAAATTATATTCCATGTGGTCAAGTATCAATTTTTCCCAAATCCTTGAGCTTATCCCATATACAAACATTACATAATTTCTTCCAGAACTGGTCCAGTTGGATAAAAATTGTATTTTGCCTACTATCTACTACTATCACATTATAATTTTTGTTATTTAAATAAGATAAATGGGTTGCATTGGTGGTCACAAATTTAAGAAACCTACATCTGAAATCATTCATACACTTTCAATGATTTCCACGTATTTTCACATAATTTCTACTAATATCCACCTAATTTCCATCAAATTCCTATATTTCTACTTTCACTTTAATTAACTCAACAAAGACTCATATACAAAACAATAGATGATTATCGAAAGGCAAGAGGTACAGGAACTGCATTTTTAACAACTTCAATAAACGTTCTCATGTTAATAGTTTAATAATTACAAAATTGTTTACATTACCTATTATACTATTTAAACAGAAGTCTTAATAGTTTAATAGCAATGTTTAACTACTATTCAGCATGAAAACGAAATTCTTATCTTACTATTGAGTTAAGTATGGTGCATTCTTCTAAATTAAAAAAAATCATAATAAACTCGACTAACGAATGCCTTGGGTAAAATAAGAGGCATGCTTGGAAATGTAGACATAATAATCACAATTACTAGGATGAAGAGAATGGAAATGTCGTTTTTGAATGATTACTTAGCTCTCTCATCGGGCGATGATCTGAGAAACAAGTAATTATGTTTACTCCATGAATACTTACATATGAAATTTTTCGAAAATAATTGATTTTATTTTGAGAGTCGTATTTTGAGAGTCGTATTTTCTACAAAACTTTGAGGGTTTTAGAAATTGTTCAATAAGTTATCTAATCGAAAAAATGAAAAAAGATGGTATTTTTTAATCAGATCCTCCTTTCGCCACGCATTTCTTTTGTAATCATAATAGTCCCAACATGTTTGACAGTTTCTTTATATTTGATGTGTTCAATTTTATTTTGCTTTTTGTAAATATATTCTTGACACTTAAACGAATTAGGTGTCCTTTTCAACATTTACCATTAAAGTAAAAATATCTGGGGGAATTTTTAAAACGTATAACATAAAATACAAGTCTAAAAGTCATCGCCAATTGATTATACACGGAAGTATAAAGCAGTATTTAATAGTTTTTGTTTAAATATAGTTGTTTTAGTTTTACCCGTAAAATATCAAATTATAGCCAAACCCAATTATTCTGCTTTTTAATTAAATTGACCTGACACCAAAATAACTAATTTTTATAAAACAATCCCGAATTTGTCTTACCAAAGTCTAAATGCGTTTCGGCTTATTACGCTAGTCTCATGTCACCTTATTATGCTAATTTTTTTGTTAGCCGAATTATATTTAATTATTTTATATGTTTTTACTGAGCATGTATATTGATTTTAATTTTTAGGACATGTCCTATGGCATTTTTCACTCCAATAGTCGAGATCGCCGAAGCGCCTACAAAAACTGAAACCAAAGAAAAGTTATCAAAAATAAGAATATCAAAAGATACTAGCACCGAAGAAATTAAAATTAAGGATGAAAAAGACGATACTTTAAAAGCCATCGTAGAAGAAACAACCTCGGAAAAAATTATTCCGGAAGATGGAATTGCGGAAATTAAACAGGAAAATATAAAACAAGAGGAAGAAGAGGAAGAAAATACCAAAGATGAAACAATAGATATCAAAGATGAACCAAAGTATGAAACCAAAGAATCCGAACGCAGAACTAGTAAAAGAAAGAGAGGCAGACCAAAGAAAATCGAAATAGTTTCGGAACCCAAAAAAACTAAGAGGAAGTACACCAAAAAAATCAATAAGTGTAAAATCGAAGATGAAAAGAAGGAAAAGAAACCTAGGAAGCAGAGCACGCCAAAAAAGAAGCCTCCCGAAAGCGACGAGGTTGAAATAAAATATGAAGAAGATGTGTTGATATCTCCAGAGCATTTAGATTTAAACAAGATGATCAAATGTCCAATATGTAAAGATGAGAAGGACTGGAACCTCAAAGATATAAAAGAACATTACAAGCAAACGCATCCTGGGAAGAGATTGAGAACCTCAAGGTTTTTCGGAGATATGCATCCTTGTGATATCTGCGGCAAAGAATTCAAATCTGCAGGGAGCTTAAAAGACCACATAGAAACCCACAACAGTTATTACTATTGTGATATCTGCAATCATTCCACGAAAAAAATTTTGGATCATATCGTTCACCTGAGAGTGCACAACCATATAGGATATTTTCAGTGCCTGATGTGCGAGTTTAGCACATTGGAAATAAACCAGATAACGGACCACGTGACTCATCACGAAGACCTTTTGAAATACTGGTGTGACTCGTGCAAGAAATCATTTAACATACTTCAACATTTCCAAGAACATGATAATTACCACACAGGGTTGAAACCTTTTGATTGTGAGTTTTGTGGAAAGTGTTTCCTGTATTCCAGATACCTACATGCACATAAAATCAACATGCATAGGGAAGAGGTAAATTGTCCTAGTACTTATGAGTGTGTCATCTGTAACAAGGTGTACCAACATAGGAATAGTTTAAAGCTGCACATGAATTCTCACACTGGAAATTTTGCCATTTGTGATATATGTGGCAAGACCTTGTCAAGTAAGGAGAAGCTGAAGTTCCATTTGAGGACTCATACTGGATATAAACCTTACAGGTGAGTAATTGTTTTTAGACTTTTCTTTTCTGTTATGTTAGTTTTAATTTCGTGCGTGATTTCGTCAAAGTTGTGCTTTATAGAATAAAGGAATCTAAAGATGCATCATGCTAATACAACGACACACTGAAAGTAATCTGTTTTAAAATTTGTAGAGATTGGCTGATGAACGTTGCTTGAAGATTGTATTCAAGTAGTTTCAGTTTTTTTTTTATATTTCGATCGCTGTACTAGATAAAGCGTTTTCCAAGTTATTAGTAGTATATTTTGGATGCAAAAATGTCATTCGTTATGGCCTAATGACCTTACCTACTTGATTTAAATCGCAGGCAGATAATGCGATAGTATTTAATTTTCTTATTTATTCTTAAAAAATAATTAAACATAAACTGAAAAAGGAGATTTGTTGGATGCTGCTGTGGAAGTTTTCAATATTATTCTAATTTTGACATGTTCCACTCTCAACCAGTTCCATAGGTATCATCTTTTGGACTTGGACGTCTAGATACCTTTTCAAATGTATTGATAAATTAAAAAAAAAACTATGTCATTACTTTCACGACTAGTTTCTGGGCCCGTTTCTCATCAGGTATGTTTGGGTTCCAGTGGTCTGCTGAAACAGAACTCTACTTCTTCGTAAAATTTTAAATCATCATCTATTGGTGAGGAAGCAAAAACCATCTTTGATGTTAGTGTATAGTATAAATAGACACTACTCTACAATTTTTAGAGCAGGCGTGCAGTTAGTGCGAAATAGATACCTATATATAATAAAATAACGGGGCAATAGAGGTATAAGCCTTCTAAGAAAGGATATTCATTTATTATCCTCATTTTATTTCCATATAGCATATGAAGAGATATTTATTGTAATTATTTCTAGATTTGTTGTAAAATATCAATTTATTTTTTACTGCACAGTTCAAAAATTCAGATTCTAGTTATAAATATTAGGGAGTTTTACTGCGTTTATAGTATAATGTTGATCAATTTGAGGAGCAGTAACTAAATCGTTTGTTAATATGTTTTTGATATCTTCTTGTTTCGATTTTTGAAATGCAGTGAATATCTCATGTAAAAGTTGGCGTTGTTAAATGTGGTGTTTCTGTGTTCACAACTTTTTCCAACAATAAAGTTGACTACAAAGTTATGGACACAACTAAGGAGCAAATTAATACATGTCATTGGCCTGCATCCGAACTTGTTGAGGGACTCGCTTAGATCCTAAAATAATTTTATCGTAAAGCTCAGGTATCTCTGCATAACCGACTTAATAGAATAAAATAAAAGCTAGCATTTCACCAAGCTTTCATAATGGTTATTATCTTGAACTGTATAAATGTAGAAATCATTCTTCCCTTTCAGCTGCCAATACTGCGGAAAGTGCTTCACCAAAAAGCCGATCCTAGTCGAACACGTTCGAGTGCACACGGGCGAGAAACCTTACATTTGTGACTATTGTACCAAAGGTTTTTCTCAAAGGAGCAGCCTTGTTATTCACATGAGAGGCCACACTGGCGAGAAGCCTTACGTCTGTCAATTTTGTGGTAAAGGCTTCGTAGCTAAAGCCATGCTTAATATTCATTTGAAGACTTGCAAAGGCCTTTTTCATGTCGCCAAGTTGGAATTTTAATAATCTAAGCAGTGACTTGGTTTATCTCGGCTGATTTGTATCTTCTAATGATTTTCTTGCCGTTAACCTTATTGGGTTAAAAGCATCAGAGTTTTAGCAATATATATATATCCTTTTACTTATGTGCAATGTGTTGTATTTTCTAGTAGAAAATTGCAAATGTAGAATACTTTTAGTCATTTTAACAGGGAAGCAGCTAACCTAAAAGCATTTAAAAATATAGACCTATAATTGATTATATATTATATTATTAGATTATTAGAATTTATTTGCTGAGTATTAAAATCTTCTTCCATCGAAATACTATATAAAAAATCTGATAAAAGGTATAATTTAGTTAAATAATATTCATTGTTAATGCAATGTTCTCTGAAGGACAATGGCTCATTTTTCTAATAAATGTTTAGATCCGTCGATTTTATTTTCTATATCTAGGTAATATTTTGGATCTACAGGACGGCTCCAAACCAATGCCGATTTTTTACATATTTTTCAAATTCTAGTTAGAATTCTATATATATTTCATACAGCATTTTTAAATTTAACTAGCTTTAAAAACTTGGCATCTGAAATTTGACGGTTTTCACATCTTTATTGGCCATAACATTTTACCGGCATAACTAAGAACCAATAGGTTTGGCACCTCGAGCTTTAGTATTTCATAATCTATTTTTAACGTGAAATTTCGTTCTAACAAATTAATAAATTTTTTGGATTTGCTTAGATTTAAAGTTGTCATTAAATGATTGGACCAAATTAGATAATGAAACTAAGATCAGTGAATGTGTAAACTGGTTCTTCCTTAAATGAGGTCTTTAAATTATTCGATCAAGTTTCAGATACCGAAATTCCAAAACCAGTTGAAATTGAGTTTAAGGTATTTTATATGAAGTAAGTTGAGAATCGCTAGGTAAAATCTGCAAAGATTTCGGCTTCAAAAGTCAACAGCTTTTTTGGGCCACCCTATCCAAAATATTTCGTAATCTAGAAAAATATAAAATAAAATCATGGTGCTACTTCAAAGTATTATTGCGACATTGGACTTGTTCCATTCGTTTAAACCTGGCTGATCACTCCAGAATATCTCAATTATAGTGGGTTCCACAAAATGTATCTCAGTTACTAGATTATTTTATTTTAGATAGATACTTGTGTATTTACAAGTAGATACAACTCAATATAACTTTGAGTCTAGCTTTTGTTAGTTTGGGTTATCAATTCTCAATCTACATTATGGATAGATTTGTTTCAATTTGACCCTGCTAACCCCATATTATTACTAAATGATATATGATTTATTCGTTTATGATTATCGCAAATAACTTAATAATTGAAAGTGATTGAAAATAATATAGCGACTTAATTAATCAAAATACTACCGCCAAGTATATTTAAACTAATCATCACTTACAATAAAGCATGCTTGTAATTATTTTTGTGCTATAGGATTATATATAATATCCGGCAGTGGAAAATTGTTCTTAAAGACACCGTCTAAATTAAATTCTGCACTAGGTAGCGAAGTATATAAAGCTAAGAACGTATGATGAAACTTTTAACGAAGTTGTTAACCAATGTTAACCAAACTAGGCAAATTCAAATATATCGTTTCATATTATTTTGTATTTTTATACGAGATAAACTTAGTCATATAGCGACCGACCAAAATTAATAAATTTACCACTTTTTTTCACAGTTTGCAAGACATTTAATTTGAGATCTTTTTAGCTTTATTCCATTAATCTTTTAATCCAGGTGCTTTATATTACAAGTCATAGATGCAACAATTCGTAGATCTCTCAATGCATCATACCAATTTTTATTTTCTGTGGCCTTTTAGTGCGTTTCATAAAAACACCACTTTATACATGATAAAAAAGCCAAAGCTAACCAAAACAATTTCGTCACAGGAACAGACTTTTGAGATTCGAAAATATTGTTTGGGCTTTGTTGGCTTCTCGGGCTCTACAGATTCGGCTTAGATAAAAAAATCTTTCCCCTGTAAATAACGTTTTATGGCACACGGACATTTATTTATCACCTTCAACTTATTAATTTATAAACGTAATAATGTTTGTAAATACATCCAAATCAGGCATTAGCTTACAGTCAAAAATATGTGTCTCATGTTTTATAATGGTGCTTGTGAGTTAAGAAACTGTATAAACCCTTTCTTCTTCTATGACGATTAATACAGAGTTTTTCTCCTGGTCAATTGATGAATACATTTTTAAAGTTTTATGGTTAATTTTTGTCGGTTAGAATCCGTAGATTCGCAGATATAAAGGTTTATTTGTAAGTTCAATTTATGTAAGGTGGCTTAAAATTTTCAGGGTGAACTTTAACTGTACATTGCCGTGGAAAAATATGAAGAGAATTCAGCATCGCAATATTATTTTCTAGGAGAAGCTAGAATATATTTATTTGTTTTGAGTGTTTACCATATTCTTACCCTGACCTATCAACCAGGAAAAACTCTGTATATTATATGATATGTGGTTAAAATATATGCAATAATTATATTTAGTATTATTAATAATTAATAACACTAGATTTAAAATGATTTAACAACTAAAGAATCTACCAAGGTGTGTTGGGTTTATAAAATCAAAGTCTAGTCTTTTCTAGTTGTCATGTCATATGTAAAACACAAATATTGAATCCATTGACATGCAGGAAGTGAGAAGTAGGAACTGCTATGGTAGGTATTACATTCGTGTTTTTCTACAGCAGTGTATATATATTTAACGATATAATATGATATATAGGTAAAATTTAGAGAAGTAGCAGTTAGAACTACTTATTTAGCACTTATAATTACTTTGATCTCTTACTTTATTTTTTGTCTTAGCATGGTGATCTAGTAACTCCACCGTTGGGTTATTAACTTGCTTAATGATATTATTATATCTCAAAATATATTTATTTACCAACAATAAATGTAATTGTTTTAACTTTATTTTTGCCTCAGGTTGAGTTGATGTAGTTCAGATATCGATATGATGGGTGGATTGTTGTAATCTTTATTCAAGGTATATAAAATATGTATTATATTTTTGTCTGTATCATATTCAGTCGCTCCTGCCATTGAATTAACAATAGGACAAATGTACCAAAATACACATACATTTTCTAAAATAAACTGCTGGACATAAATAGTTTGTTTCTTTGAAACACTTAAAATGTTATTTTGCAGCTTTTTCCTTGTAGATAAGTAATTTCGTGAGTGTAACCTCCTGCAAGATTTATACAGAGCGGCAAAATTAATATGAGGTATAATTCACTTAAGTTCAGATTTCGTAAATTTTCCAAATTTTTTAATATAATATTTTCGAGTCCAGCACAAACAGTGTTTAAATGAAACAGGTCCTGATTATAGTACACGGTGCTCAGAAGAAATGGAGCAAAGGATTCTAAAATGTTTTGGTTGTTTTCCGGTAAAACCCTGAACAGCAACAGAGAAGAGTCTCATTTTGATACAGTATTTTTCAAACAGGGAAATGTCTCTTTAAAACTATTTCTTCTAAATATTATAAGTATCACCAATACAAAGATTTAATAAAACTTATATTCGTGCATTCAAAATTTAGGTTTAGAATATCCTGTACCTGTACAATAATAAAGAAATGTACCATTGAAAAGCTGTTCCATATCATATCCAAAATTTCAAAAGATTGAGTAAAATTTCATCTTAATTTCCATCAAAATTTAGCCATGTTTATCATACGATGAAGTTGCACCATCGAAATCACTTACTATTTGCCTGTAAAATATGATATGTTTCAAATTTTATTTTAAACTGCTAGGAGCTCCATCATGCTGCAACTACATGTTTCGACGTGTTTCTAGGGATGTGTCCTCCAGTAGCCCCTTGAAATGATTTTCTAAAAATTGAAGTAGCCTTCGCCATTGAGTCGTCTTGGTAATTTGAAAGGTGTATTTTTACTTGTCTAAGAAAACAAAACATTCTTATTAAAAAAAATACGTAAATGCATCGTTTTCAAGAGATAGGGTGTTAAACTTTAATTTTTAAAATCGGTTTTTAATAATATCTTAAATATCCCTTAGCCGATTTTGTTGAAATTTGGCAGTGTTATTTGTAGTGATAAGGGGCAAATTTAACCATAACTAGATTAAAATTGTTAAGTCCAGAGGCGTCCCGGGCGGCACCTTAACGAATATTATTGACAAAAAAAGGCTTTTTCGGAATTCTTATATATTTTCCGGATTAAGCAACTGAAAATACAAATTTTTAGGCTCATGAATTTTTTTCGTATCTTGCTTCGTTTTTGAGAAAAAAAATAAAAACTACTTTAATGCATGTCCCTGGACAACATTAAGAAAATAAAAGCTACCAAACTAGACAAAACTGGGGTGCAACTGTTTTTTTGCATATTAATAGTTTATTCCAGTCATAAAAATTCTTGCGAGCGATTAAAGAAAATTCCCATGTTTTTTTCTGTGGTGCAAGGACATGCATTAAATGGAGTTTTTCCCGAAAACGAAGCAAGATACGAATAAAATTCAGGAGACAAAAAATGTGTGCTTTTAGTCGCTTAATGCCAAAAAAATATAAAAATTCCAAAAAAAAAACAGTGGCTTACTTTTTTTTTATTAATAATATTCTTCCGGGACGCCACTAGACTCAACAAATTTAATCTATTCGGGCTAAATTATCCCCTTTACACTACAAATAGTACTGCTAAATTTCAACAAAATCGGCTGATTATATGAACTTTTCGTCTTAGAATCACTCAAAGAATAGTGCTTTAAAGTTATTGCACATACTTAATTAACATATGTTGATGATATTTGGGTGAGCCATTTTTGATATATTTTAGCTTAAATCATAAATAAATTACAAAGAAAAAGTTAATAATTTTATTGTTCCCATGGCTTTCTTAATACCACTATGAAACGTTTTTGCAATTTATTTAAACTAATAAAACTTTTTCTTCTAATCTTCAAAAATAAAGCCTCCAGGGGCCACGTCCTAATCAAAGACCCATCTTTGGTCTGGCATAATAATCAAAAGCGGATTATCTAACTTCTGTTACATCCTGTTCTATTGCTAATGCCTTAACTACTGATTAAGTGACAAATGATTGTTTAATATACAGGATCTTACTTACTTATATAAAAATGTCAAAATGTTCGAAAGAATGCCTGTATTTTGAAAACGAATGAAAATATTGAGAATAGACACTTTGCTGTATTTTGTCAAAGATCATTTCGTGACTGAAAAGGATTTTTTTAAGAGCTCAATGCAGAAATGCAAGGATTTAATTTCGGAGCCTGTATATATTATTTTTCATACTCATATATGCAGTCATGAAAGTGGCAGTACATACCATGCGGATCAAGCAAAACCGGATCCTGATATTTTGTAATATCGATCTTTAAATTTTGATTAAAAATCTATGTCCAGCAGTTTGCAAAAATTCTAGTGAAATAGTTGAGTTTAATTTTTCTTGAAAATAATGTGACAAGGAAATTTAGTTAGTAGGAAAGTTGTTAAATTTTATATTTCGTTATTTTTTTAGCACCCTGTAAAAAGAAATTAAATTTTATGTTTTTTACAATCAACAATTTGTATGAAGAATTTAACACGATAAATATTAAAATTCTGATGCGAATATAAAAGTTTGCTTATATTCCGATTTTGTATAAAGTGCTTTTTAACAGCCGTTAAAACGGTTGATTTCATTTAAACATTTACCTATCTCAAGGGTAAACTATCCTTAGGTATTTGTTAAATCGGAGGAAACAGTTTTGGGGGAGAGGTAAAAATGTTCTTTTAGTAACAAGTGCAATTCTCAGGTAGAAAAGGCAACAAGATAAGTGCGATAAAGCTTTTTGACCTCTTTGTAAACTTGAAGCAACGAAATTGAAAAATTTGGTTCTGCTCTTGATCAAATATTATCTATTAAAATTTCTTCAAGATCCAGCAAAAATTTATACAATGAGCTGTTATATTGGTACATTTTTACTATTTCCTTGCTTGTAGTAATATCACTGTAAAGCATAATCAAGCATAAAGGAACTATTTAGTTTAGTGCTTTTTTACTTCCTTCCCCTGAATTCAGAATTACCACCACGGCCAACCCTGTAAATTAGTAATTAATAAATCATCATTGTTTTCTCAGGAGACTAGTCTAAAAATACATATTCGCAATATCCTGTGCGGGAGTATTCTGACCTAACATGTAATATAGGCACGATAATTGCGTTTTGTGATATGTTTTTTATCTGAAAATGTTCAGAGAATTTTTCGTAAAATATAGTTTGGGTTATTTAATGGTTTGTTTGGTTCCTATATTTAGCATTAATTGTTAAGACTTTCATATTTATGTTCATATGAATAATAAATCTTATTTTTAAATGGTTTTATTAATATGATGTTGAGGGAATTTTTTGTCATGATAATACAAATTTTCAAAAAACCAAACTGAGATTTAAAGGGTCAAGATTGCCTCTGGGTATTTTAGACTATAAGTTTCAAAGCGAACTTGAGGCTTAATATTTTGGCGCTCTACAAGTATATGTAATATAGCAGCTGACTTAAGAAGCAACATGCCATATTGTAAACTATAGTCATTTAGATTAATTCCTAGGTTGTAATAAAATAAACATATCTATGTTTTATTTGTAGTGTTTTAGTTACTAAGCCTTTCCTAAATACTACACATCACTTAGCTACGTACAACGTTATTTATAATCCTCCAGTTATACAAAACTAAGGATTTATAACCGTTTGGTCCGTATCAGGTATTTGTTTTTGAGAGTTTCCCGTTTAGTACCGTATACCCTATCCACCTGGATCAGTCCTGCATCGTACCAGCAACAACGCAAGTCCAGTTTTTTTGTGTTGATAAGGACTAGAGTCAAGTGCGCTATAAGTTAATTGGATTTCCAATAATTTGGCAGATTTGAAGATAAACAACCTTCTCTTTTGTATTAATCCCAACCTGGGAATTTCTTCTTGTTTTCAAAATATAGGTGATCCGTTTAAATTTTGTTTCATTTCTGACCATTATAGTAGGGCACTAGATAAGTGCAAGGACATTTTTTCACAAGCTTAAATTTTTTTTATAAGTAAGTCATACCCTCCTTAGTAATATACTAAACGTCCCATAAACGCCAGTTTTTTTGTACATAATTCCTTAACGGTGCAATTTTTTTGGGAAATATGGAACATACTTTTTGTAGACAATTAAAAAACACACATTTGGTTTTTTTATTTGTTACGATAGCATAAATAGTAAAAAAGTTCCAGCGGATAAACTTTAGTCACAAAGTTTAATTCTCAAATTTTTGCATTTGTCACTAATATCGCTTTTCCAACATTTGTGAACAAAATACTACTTTATTTTAAGATGTTTTACTGGTAGGCATAAACAAAGAACGTGGTAATAAACATTGGGGTTTTACAGTTGTACCTGATATTATATTGTCTGTTTATTTAAGATATTAGCAATATGTTTTTCGGTAGGAGGTACTATTGCTAGATTAAAATTTGCACCAACTTTGCATAATAAAGTAACAAGCAGGCAATTGCTACTTTATTTCTGTGTGCATAATATACGGGTAGTCTACACTTTGTTAGCCCCATACCATTTTAAAATACATTGAACGCCAATTTCAAATAATTCTTTTTTTGGTGGCATCTTGATTTTGAAGTAAGGAAACCTTATGGCAGAGCAAATCGTCTTTTTTTAATACAGACAATAACTGCTTCTTTGACTTCTTAAGAAGAAAAGATGTAGTGTCGCAGCCAAAAATTTGGTGGAAAAATAAAATAGAAGATGTTGTGTTATGGCCCTAACTGTTGCTGTAATGTACCTACTAATTTGCGTCACTTTATCGGCCTTGGTCCCTTCTCCAGGTCACATTATAGTATATTATGATATAAGTGTATAAGAGGGCCTTTAAAGCACGCG
>MU183717.1:149820-170687 GCA_016904865.1 Pissodes strobi
CATGTAATTAAAGAAAAATCGTTGGGTCCTTATAGCTTATTCTAGGAACTGAGTTATCTAACATAACTTCTCTTTTCATGCATCATGCCAAAAGGCCTTCAGACTGCATTTGCTTATTAAATTTCATTAAAAAGTAGTAGTACAAAATAGAATTTATAAAGGGATCACGCAATTATAATAAAATAATTTCTGCTCTCGATCATTTGCAACCGGAGAAAGTATTTTATGTACTTTTGTGCTTGTGAAATACTACTTTTCTTTCCAAGTTTCTCTTCTTTTTCGACTGTTAGCAAAATAGTTGTAAATATCACTTACCAAATCTTCAATACTTCTTGGCATGCATATTGAAGCACATAGGTGAAAACTATTGCAAATACCAAACATGATATGTGCCTATTCAGAAGCGGTGTTTTTGTTAAGGGCTTTTTGTCTTCACAAAAAAGCGTTATGTGTATTTAAGGGGCGATAGGGTAAGAAATCTCCATTCAACCCAAAAAGAAATACACATGTTATGGAGCATTTTATAATTTTTTCAAAATTTGCATTTGATTATGCCAGAATCTAACAAGGCACAACAGCTTGATTTTAAGAAGATTTATCGATTATGAATCAAACTTGGACACAAAACTACAAACTGTGTTGTTTGGGTTCATTTAGCATTAATGATAAATTAAAGAAAATTTAAAATATACATTAGTTTAGATATCCTGGCTCTGATTATTGAAATTGATTTATATATAACTCTGCCCGACCATATTTTGAGACACGTCCGCCAAACTACAGGAGATTTTATTTATAAAATATTTACGGCTTTTAAACATTTGTGATCAGTACTCACATGGAATATAAATGATAAACAACACAATAAATCAACGGAAATACCAGAGTACCATGGTTTTAGAAGGTAAAACTGATCATAATAAATTTAGATTTCATTTCATCAAATCTTTATGGTAGCATATTTTTAATGTGCTAGGTTTCATGACGTCACACCTGAAAAATTATTCGCCTTTAAATGGAAACTATGAATAGGGTATTCATAATCGGCACTCTTAAAAGCTTCCTTTGAAAGATTATATCAAAACGAGATAAAATAATTCAAACCTTGAAGAGTGTATTTTTCAAAAAATGTAAAAGTATTACATCATGATATTGTGTTCAGGATAATAAATGTAATATCGGTGTATTTTTGTTTTATAATTTTACCTACAGTTTTCCATAATGAAACATTTATAATAAACGCATTAATAACACAAATAATAATAAAAAAGAATTTTTAGTACAACATTATTACAAACGTCTGCAACGTGATTCTGATGAAAACAAATAATAATAATACGCGATTTTGATATGAATGACGATTCTTGAATCAGTGCATAATTATAATTATGTTCTCGGGAAGAATCCCTATTTTGAGTCTGCTTTTCAAGTAGGTACCCATAAAAAGAGAGTTCGGAATGGCTAATTATGAATATTCTATTGGATTTGTAGTCATATTCTAAAGTGAGTGCCAAACATTAATTCGTCAATAGTGATCAAGCAACTAAAGATGAAAAATTATTCTGAATTATCCGTTAGAATAGGGAGGTGGCTCCATGAACCCTAGATTGCGAATATGTAAATACAGGATGGCTCGAATTCGAGTCTATGTATAGAGATCTCGAGAACCGTAAGAGTTACAGTGTCCGTCAAATTAGAGCAAAATTGCGCATTAGGTGCCTAACAGTATGCCGTTTAGAAAGTTTTAAAATTCCGATTTTTTCCGGAGTTATCCGGAAAAAACCGAAATATTAAAAAAATCATTTTTGTCCTCAGGTTTTTTAAAAACGGATTTCAAATTAAATTGCACTTTTGCATTGCCACTTTTTCCGCTCTTTCCAATGGTAATATCCAGTTTGGAATCCGACGTGTCATCCTCAAGGGATCATCATTAACTTTCTTTTTTTAAATACGAACTTTACTTTTTTTTATCGTTTTTCAGATGATATTGGTGTTATGAAAATGAATATGTATTTTTAATTTTTTTATAATTTTTTTTAACTTTATTTTTATTTTTTTAATCATTTATTTTGCTTTGGGGTAAAAAATAAATGGACCTGCTTATTTAATTTGACTATATTTTATTTTTATTAAAAATAAATATTTTTATTTTCCACTTGACACAAAAAACAAAATAAAATATTTTTATAGAATGTAAAATTTTCAATGTAGCTAACTATTTAAAAATACGCCAGAGAAACAATAGGTAATTAAAAAAACATTAAATTAAAAAAAATAATTACAAAAAAAATTAAAAATGCATATTCATATTAAAAACGCCAATATCAACTGAAAAAAGATAAAAATAAATAAATTTTGTATTAAAAAAAGGCAGTTGATGTGACAATGCAAAAGTGCAATCTAATTTAAAATTCGTATTTAAATAAGCTCAGGAAAAAATGAAACGATTTTTCAATAATTCCGTTTTTTACGGATATCTCTGGAAATACTCGGAATTTTAAAACTTTCTAAACGGCATATAGTTAGGCACCTAAATGCGCAATTTTGCCTTAATTTGGCCGAGACTGTATCTCTTACGGTTTTCGAGTTCCTCATACATAGACTCGGATTCGAGCCACCCTGTACAGTCAGTTATAAAAATAATGTTTTTAATCAATCTGCATTGTTTATGTTATAATGTTATGCTTTTATAACATTAGAGGTATTGTTGCTTGTTGGTGGATATGGATGGTACTTAAATTTATTCTTTGTACTATTAAGTTGTTGGGGTGTGAACTTTTAAGTTCAGCTTCTTAGAAAATGTTGTTTTTTATGAATATTACTGTTAGTTACAAAACGCAATATTCAATTATTAATTTAAAAAGAAAATACTTTCCACCCAAGGTTGATAAATTATTATTTTTTACCTTAGTAACTATAATCATTATCATATTTTTATTTACCGTGTGTACCAAGCATTATATTTATAATTTAATATTTAAATAATTATTGCATTTTGTGATATATGTTAGCTTTCATAAAGAATAAAATTTTCTAAGAAATTATAATTAGTTATTGCCATTTGTCACCATTTTTATGCCGTCAACTGTACCACCCTACAGGAAACCATGACTTTAGTTATAAACAATTTTCGTTTGTTAATTGTGTAGTTGCAACCACGTTGCTACCATAAAATCTTATATTCAATTATTTTTATTAATAGTATTGTCTCTTGAATTCTCTTTTTGATTGAAATGAGATTTAAGTCGACAAAGTACTTTTTTGTGATTTATGTTTTTTTTTAAATTAGTCGTTTATGTTTTCTAGATTTAACTTTCATTATTTTATGTTAATTTATCATTTGATTTTATTTTTTCTGGTTGAAAAAAAATATTACTGGGTATATTGCCTGGCTACAACTTATTCACTTTCTTCGATATTCCACCTTAGCGTAATTAATTATTTCAGTTTGTAATTATGTAAATAAAAATCGTTATTAACATGCTTGTTTTATTGTTTTATTATTTATCATTAGGTTAAATTTATGCAGAAAGTTGTATGTAGGTACATTGCTGGGAATTGTGATCAAAAGCTGCAACAACTAATTAATTAAATAATTTCTTGAAAAAGGTGGGTTCTGTGGTATTGATCAATATTCGACTTTTTTATTTTAGGCTTTTATAATAAAGAAATAACATATCAAAGTATAACATTAATTCATATTATTTCATTAAAAAGGTCAATTTTGACTTATACCTATGAAACAAAGTATAGGGTGTCCCAAAAGTTTGATAGCATCCTATTATTCCAACACATTGGGAATTTAGTATAAATATCATTTCTGAGAAATCAGACTGCACTGTATATTTTTAAAATGCAATACCTACATTTTATTTTATATTTCGATTTCTGAAGCAATTTGCAACAAACTTCAAAAAATGTCCAGGTAAACTGTAGAAGATTCCCGAGAAGATTTCTTTTTCATAAGGGTAATAATATCAAGAGGTGCCTTATCATGCGTGTTGCATAGTTTGCCACTAATGACTAATTTGGTTTGGGCATTTTAAAAGTAATAATTCTTTACCAGAACAATTAATTTAAGACCTATATTTATATATTTTAAGCCAACTTACAATTTTGTCCAAATAACGTGTATTTTTTTAAACGTCAATATTTTGTTTCAGAATTTATTCTAGAAGTTATGTATATTTTAAATGAGAATATATTTAATCAAGTATTGGGATTTATTAATGCGCTTCGGAAAAATTGAGATTATTAAAAAATGAACGATAAAAGTAGCTACTCATCAAACGTATTTATTACCAGATTGCGTAATTGAATAATTAATTAGGTTCTATATCTATATATATTTTTAAATGCTGCAGATTCTTGAATATAATAATTCATATTTCATTCCAAAGAATTAGTGAATATAAATAAGAACGTTAATTGTATTGAAATATGGCTATGTCAACAATGTAACTATTTGCACTTGTGAACTTATTATATTAAGGTACACTATTTTTAGGTTGCCAAAAAAGGAGCCGCAATTATATCTAGTGAGAACTCTTACTGGATTGCAAGTAATTCTGGACACCGTACCACCAGAACTTTCACAACAAGTTGAAGAAGTTACCGCTCAGTCCAACGCTCCAACAAAGAAAAATATACAGCCAAAATTATGCCCTGAATGTGGCAAATCGTACAGACTTTTGGGACAACACCTAAGACTCAAGCATAGAGTTTTCAGAAAATCTAATCCTGTCCTCTGTCCTACTTGCGGAAAATTTGTCCATAACCGTAGCCAACATCGACACAAGAAGGAATATGCTTGTAATATATGTTTCGCTGGTTTTAAATCCAAGGATATGCTGGTCGAGCACAATCAGATACATTTGACTGATCATTATAAGTGTGATCAATGCCCCTTGATATTTAAAACCCTTACTGATCTAGCTCTACATCATTATAAACATACAAACATTTACATGTGTCCTAAGTGTGGTGGGACGTTTACAACCAGGCAGAGTCTAAAATGTCATGTGGCAAAAGAAGAAAAAAACTATAGGTATAAATGCGAAATTTGTGGAAAGGGATTTGTTCTACAGCACGTTTTTCAATGTCACATCGAGAGACATGAGAACAGTAAGAAATATGAGTGCGAGATTTGCCACAAGAAGTTCAACTTGAAAATTTACTTGAAAAGCCATGAGAGGTTGAATCACAAGAAAGAATTATATGGCGTTGAACAAGTTTTTCAATGCGAATATTGTTCGAGGACCTTTTCGTTCGAGTGCTCTCTCAAACGCCACCTTAATTTGGTTCACAAAGTAGGAGGCGAGAAGAGCGTAAAGTGTAAAATCTGTTCCAAGGTACTGACAACAACCTATAGTCTTACTGTCCATATGAGGCTGCATACCGGAGAGAAGAAATTCGACTGTTCTATTTGTGATGAGAAATTCTCAAGATCGCAGTATCTGACCAGGCATATGGCGCGAAAGCATGGTGTCGAGAGAAATAAACCTTCCTAATTATTGCGTAGAAATGCTTAATAGTAAATTTAATATTAGCATTGTATAGTGAATTTAGCATTAATGTTAATTTATTACAAATAAAATGTCGTCTTTGTTTTTTGTTGTTCCCAAATTCCCTTTCTGACATATGTGAGATTGTAGGGTAATACCTTAGAACTATGCGGCATGGAGGATGCGTGATAAAAAAAACAGTTTCTCAAAAGTGGCAACACACATTTTACTATAACTGGAACTGGAATTAACGTATGACAGATTTTGGCGTCATCTTCTTACTTCTCTATCCATTTTCAACTTAGGTCTATCTACACTTGGACGTAGATCTCTCCTTGACGTTATGTATCTTGCGCTATGTTTAACCACTGTTTTCATGCCACCTATCCGATACCTATCTCTTTAATGGGTTGCTGAGTCGTTGCGTGTATGTCCATTTGTCTTTGGCTAGTCTTGTCACACGTCTTGCCCATCGCCATGTCACCTTTGCCATTTCTTCAGCTAAGTCGTCGATCTTAGTTCTTCCCTTAATATCTATCTATAAGGGCTTAATTTTGAGTATTTACAATTTTTAATCCGTGAACATATATTTTTTGGTCGGTGTTGATAGCAACAAAAACATTTAACCTATGTCTTTGGATAACAACATATAATTTTATCCACAAGATCGTATATGTCCAGTTGGTCTATTCTATCTGTTAACAGTCTTCGTTCCAAATCGTTTTGATATTCTTCTTGTTTGGATTTCAAGATTTATTCAGATGGATATCGTTGTTTTTGATAATTTTTGGTTACAAGCCTCAAACCCGATTTAACATACAAAAATCTTTTGCCAAATAATGGGTAAAAAATAGGGTCAACAGATTTTAAGATTGAAAGCTTGTAGACAAGATTTTCAGTTAAAATTATTGGCATTTTACGGCCGATTTGATACGATAGGAAGTGACAAAATGAAAACTTGTTACTTAATTCGGTCCAGAAATTAACTAGTGATGATTTATTGCAAGCTATATTACTGTTTGGTCGGAGACGCGTTAGTTAAATGGAGCTGCTGATATAATTAAGTGACAGAATTTCATGCAAAATAATACATTTTATTACCGGCTTTATATAGTTATTTCCTTTTAAAGCTGGTTTATATGATATTGACAATTAATATAAACGAATAAATAAGCCATAGTTGTGGCTATAAATATCTATAATAGAATAATGAAATTAATTAGATTGGTGCTTAACTGGTTCGAAATGTAGTTTTATGGATATGTTGAAGACCAAGAGAGTCTCCGGAGTAGTAGGGAGGCGAGGTCCTAACTGAAGATAAAGCCTTTTTGGCATCCTAATCGAACTGGATGACACCTGTTACCATCAGCCGAAGAAATCGATGGCATCGGCTCTCATTCCCTGAAGAACCGTCGACAACGACCAGAGGCTGTTGTTTTGACCTTGGCCGTCGCCATGGTAAAAAGGTTCTAACTGTTATACAGGGTGTTGATTTTTTCAGGTGAGCTCTTCGTATTGCTTTTTTGGCATACCCGATATGCTTTTAATAGTAATCAGTATAAGAAGGGGGCTTTGCATTTAGGTCACCAACTGGGCCCGTTGTGCCCCCAGCCCGCATTAGAGAACCACGAGGATGCCAGTCTTCCTCAAAAAAACCCGCATCTCCTTCAGACTAACACGACGCACTGAATCTGGCTCGATCGGCGTCGCGCCAAAGATTCTGAGTCTTGCCCACCCAAAGGCGAGACATTCCGTAAGTAGATGGTATGGGAATCTCAACGTCCTCCATGCACCATCTACACTCCTCCTCCTCTGGAATTTTCAGCAGAGTCAGGTGCCGTCTAACCCTACAGTCCCCGGTGTAGAATCAATCATACCAGGGCCCTGCACTCCTTCCTAGGTAGGCCCAGACTCTTCGCGGATCCATGTATCATGAGCCTCGTCTGTCTCATCCACGGAGCCGGCCCGATCCCTACACATGGATCAGACCCTAAGTATCTATGTGCGGAGCCTTCTCTGGCTAAGGCGTCGGCGGCCTCGTTTCCCGGTACCTAACTGAACACATATCTACTATTTTCCTTTTCAAATTGCACACATATATGCTACTTTACTCTTGCCGTGTTGTACAGACAATTGAAATGGGTACGTGCCAGGCCAGGCTAGGCTGGGATAGGCTATAAATGCAGGTACCTACAGGTTAAGCAAGGCTCGATCCAACTCTACCTACCTATACTACGTTGAGATAACGCGCGCGCACGAGGCTTGTCTACAAGCTTTCAATTAAGTATTATCAGAGCTGAGCTAGCATGAAATTATGTGTTTCCTGCTCTCCTTCCTCATTATTGCGGTGCTGCTCACTTCGGGTTCGATCGCCGCAAAATAAACTTTTACTTTAATTTCGATTTTATCCTTTACAGGGTCGTCGGGAGAGGGAAAGGGGGTTTATGGTGGTGACGGGTGCCAATAAGGCATTATGGCAAACAGGCTTTATGTTTATTTAACAAACACTACCCAATTAAATTTACCCCTAAAACTACTCTTACTAGTAAGGCTTTTGGATATGCTGACATCAAATTCAGCAGCACCTGGTCGTTCCCGATCGTTATTTGGCCGATGTCGGATACCTATGTCAATGCAGTAGCAGGTTTTTCAGGGAATGGGGAGCGCCATTGACTTCCTCGGTTGATAGTAACATGTTCCATCGATTTCGATGAGGGTACCAAAATGGCCTTATTTCGTGTTAGGACCTCGCCCTCTCTACTAGTTCCAGGATTGGTTCTTCTTCGTTAGGTAGAATATAAGTTTAGTTAGAGGACCTTTGTGATGTGGAAAAACTTTGCTGTATTGCATTTTGCCGAAGGTTCCAAACCCCAACTTAGAGAACATATTTTGACAATTGTATAGGGTATTTGAAATCAGAAGCCAGTTGTTTCGACTTAAACATACGAGAGATTTATCACAATTATCTAGAATACATTTAGCCATTTCTAAAATAGCTTATCAATTATTAATAGCACCGCTTAAAATATACCTACTGTTTGTTCCGACTTACATCACCATAACGTTTTGCAATTAATAATGTTGGCAAAGAAACATCGGATTCTATTAACTCACGACACTTATGTAACACATAGTCTGTCAAATTCCATGAGTTTGATTGATATGCTGCTATATTGTTCGATTAACGATTTCTTCAGCATTTTGAAATTCTTCGGCTTGCAATAAATCTTCACCATTGTAATTTATTGTTAAGGTGCCACTTCCACAAATAAGGATGGAAATAGCATTTCCACTATCACTTGCTTTCACCTCACTCACTGATTGAAATATAATTCAATTGCGTTCAAAAGGGGAATCATTGAAGCTAATCACAAAATCCAAAGTTAATTTTATATAATTGTAGTGGGACTGATTTGGAATCTAGCTGCCCTTAATATTCTTTTTTGTCATACGCTCCCAAAAATAGCTATCTTACGGACTCATTTGAGTCCGTAAAATGCTTCTTTTTAGGCCTAGTCCCTAAAAGTCGTCATGGCAACCTTTACGGACTATTCCAAAATTCCTGAATATGTCTAAATGTCAAAAATTTCGAATGACATGACAAAATTGTCAACTAGTTGCTACGATATCAAATTCTAAGCTAACTTTGTCGTACATTATGATTTCAAAAATTATGGTAAATTTGCAGATTTAGGCGTTCTGAAGAATTGCAAAAAGCGTATAAATAAAAATTAAATTTTGGGAGCGTATGACAAAAAATAGTGTTTGTCACACGTACCTAAATGAAGTTTTTCAGGACTCATCTGCTATTCCGGACTCGGCTAATGCCTCGTCCGGAAACAGCAATGATTCGTCCTGAAAAACTCCATTTTAGGTACTTGTAACAAAAATAACTATTATTTTCAAAAACCCAGTTGAGGAGCATGTATTTTCCTGATATGGTTTTATATGCAATTTAATCTAATAAAATGTTTGTGTTTTAGAAAGGAAGAAATTGTCGATGTAAAATGTCATAAAATTATTGAAGACGTCAAATCAAAACGAAGAAGTAAAACCAAAAAAAGTGTGGAAATTATAGGGAAAAAAATTAAAGTGCCTTTATCTAGAGTAAAAAGAAGGCCAGTGAAACGGAGAAAAAAACAGGAGCAATGGAGTTCCGATGAAGAAGACTGGGCACAGGAAAATACCATCAGCAATTGCAAGAATGATATTAGGAAGGTGAGAAAATGTAAGGACAGCACAGAAGAAAAATCTATACTTGAAAAATTATCAATTAAACTGGATGAAGATGAGCCGATAGAATCAGGGTTTAAAGATGAAAGCGATTGGTCTGATGAAGATCCGGATTGGTTATTTAGTAAAGACCCTACTGAAGAGGACAATGAGAAAGCATCGAAGAAAAAATTCAAAGAAGAGAAAGGAGATCACGCCGGCAAAAGGAAACAAGACAAATCTGGTTTGTGTCCTCAATGTGGCAAAGTAGTTTCTGATATCAGGAGCCATATTAAAAGTCATGCAAATGTATTCTCTTGCGACCGTTGTTTCATTAACTTCAAGAGTGAGAAGCACCTAAATGAACACAAAGAGGTACATGAATCTGATAATCCCCACAAGTGCGACATGTGCAGTCTGATTTTCAAAAACGTTACAAAATTGGCCCTTCATAGGTTTATTCATACCGGTAGTTACGATTGTCCCATTTGTGGTTTTATGGCGACGAGTAAATTCAGAAATTCGATAATCGCTCATATAAAACGGCACGAAGATAATTACGCTGTGAGATGTGACATATGCAACAAAGGTTTCTTGTGCAAGAAAAAACTGGAAGAACATATAGAGTGGCACGAAAATGTTCCCAAATACGAGTGTGAGATTTGCCACAAAAAATTTCCAGTAAAATCCTATTTAACTTTGCACAACAAATTCAACCACAAAAAAGAATTGTATGGCACTGAAGAAATCTTTCAATGCGAACTTTGTGGTAGAAAATTCACCTTTGAGAAGAGCTTTAAGCGACATTTGAGCTGTATTCATAAAATTGGGAAAGACTTCACTGTAAAGTGCCACGTATGTGACAAAGTCATAGCGAATAACCATAATTTGAAGAAACACATGAAGGTGCATACAGGTGAGAAAAACTACAGTTGTGATGTTTGTGGCAAAACTTTTTCGCAGAGACAGTATGTCACAAGACATCAGAGGGTGCATCAGGCAGACAGGGAGGGCAGAAAAAGGTCAGTTACTAACGATATGCCTGGTCAATATAAAATTAAACCTTTGGCGTAGCGATTACTGAAGATCGTTACAAAGGAATCTGCTGATTTTTAAAAGAGATTTTGTATATTTTGCTTTTAGGCAAAGTGGGCAGAATATGAGCAGGCATGGTTAGTTGAAAGAAAATATTGAAGAACATGTTAAGGAACAATGGTTTGCTTCTGGCTTTTACATAACGTCACTAAAATTAAAATGTTGTTGTTTAGTCGTGTTTTATGTTTTTGTGTGGGTGGCTGGTAGGTGTTTGTCTATACATACAAGGTTTCCTCCTGAAAAGGTAACCCAGCGCTTGGGCTCATTGTAGACGAAAATTTGAAAAATTCTTGAACACGTAAATTTTTAATTCCGGCAGGATAAATTATTTGAGTTCTCTCCAAGTCTTTCAAAGATTTGGGCTGATGGGTTGCGTACATTTTGGCTTATAAACGCTCTCATAGAAAAATTCTATGGCGATAAGTTGAGAGCTCTTGGTGCCTTTGAATAAAGCATATCTTTCATAAATCTTTCATCCAGGCAATGTAAGATGAGAAGAAGCCCATCTGGTTGGAGTATCATATTTTTGCCAACAAGTTATGTACATTTCACCATTTAATTCCCACGGAATTTTTTGTAACTTTTCACAGAATCGACTCACTTTAGCAAAATAACACTAGATTCCACTTTTGTGCATACCTTGTGGATGATATTGATTTTTCTATAAGAGTTTCTTTACTGCACTATAGAAATGAATTTGCTAACGCACACAGCCAATAAGAATGCGCTGGTATCTTTGAAGATACGTAAATTTGAAATGCTAATTTACCCATGTCTTTACGGTGAAATGAATTGCTTTCAAATGCTCTGGTGATGCAGTGGTGAGATCCTGTGCCTGGGATATGGCGGCCAGGGTTCGATTCCCACCGGGGTTTAACTTTAAGATTATGTTTTTGTAAAAAGTTTTTTTCTTCATTTTGAGCATGCCTTGGGTTAGTTTTGGATAGTTTTTGTTGATTGCGCCCCCGTCGCGAGCGAAGAGAGGCCATCCGTGAAGTGAAATATTATCTAATATCTATTCTAAAATAGTAAACAGACGTTTCGATTCTGATTGGCTGTGAGCGTTGGCAAATTAGGGTATCCTCTATAGAAATAAAAGTTGAAGACCTCGTTACAAGAACCGGGCAAATCCAATTTTTTTAAATGTTGACAAATCGAAACAAACCTAATATTTTCGCGTAATTTCATCTAATTAAAATATATAAACAAATAATATTTTAAAAATAACAAGAATCACTGACATTTATTTCCTTCGGCTCGATCTTCATTCACATCGCCAGAATTTAGGTCTTCTACGTTAACAATGATGTTTCGGAACATGCGGATTGTGTTGTAGTAACCTTGATCATTTAAAGGTGGCTCGTTTAAGAGGTGCCTATACCTTATCTGAAAAACTACGGGGGTTGCAAAAAAATGTAAATACAAAAGGTGTTCCCATAGTAAAATGATCTTTATTTTTTTTGTATTTTTCATTTTTTAAAATGAAACACCCTATATTTTATTAAATTTATAGATTCTACTTAAAGTTCTAAGCATATTTGATGTATGATATTATACCTCTAGAGTTAGTAGTTTCACAGCTATATAAACAGTTGAAAATCGCTACTTTGCTTTGGCTACTTTTCACCTTGGTCGCAAGAAGACCATTTGAGATCGATTAAAATTAATTTCACATTCTTATCTTACTGTTTCAGCAGCTATCTGACGATACTAACTGGCAGGTGGTACCATGGATATCAAATTCGTGCTATCCTCGGTACCATCAGTTAGCACCATCAGATAGCTCTTGAAGAGTTAAGACAGGAACGTGAAGTTCATTTAACTCCATCTTTAATGGTCTTCCTGCTACCAAGGTGAAGACTAGCCAACGTACCGATTTTCAACTGTTTATATTTGTGAAACTACTAACTCTAGAGGTATAACATTATACAACAAATATGCTTAGAATTTTAAGTAGAATCCCAAAATGTAATAAAATATAGGGTATTTTGCTTAAAAAAAATAACTATGTTTTTGACCACCCTGTATATAGAAAGTTAGTTATTAAAAAATACAAAAAATGGATGTAACTTTTGTATTTAAATTGTACCCCCGCAGTTTTCGAGGTAAGGTATAGACCCCTCTCAAACGTGCCACCCTGTACATACTTTTGTACTAGGTCTTTTAGATCCTTAATTTTCAGGGCTTATATCCAATGGTTTGAAAAATGCTTTATTATTCGGCGTTGAGATTGGGATATTACCTCTTTCATTATTAGAAATTTTTCTAAAATTTAGTAAACCTGAACTTACAGAGCATTTAATAAACTGGAAATAATTCTTGGTGTATATTTTTCATTTTTAAGGACTGATTAAAAAATTGTTTAAAATAGTCTGAAAAATTTAGGATCACGGCTGTTCTACAGGAACTAGCCTACATTTGTTCGAAGTTTCTTCAACTAACTTTATCCATTCTGACAGTGGATATATTCTTTAATTTTTCCTTTTATTCTTTTCTATAGTCGAGGTCGAGAGGACTTATCGCACTGTGGCCTGGTTCCGGATATTGGTGATGTGTTTGACTTATTCTTTCAATTTGTTCACCATAGTGAATAAATATTTCAGTAAAGTTTGGTTTTTTTTGTGCAAATGCATTACCGAAAAAATTTAGGGCTTTTTAGCCGATACAATATATATTTGTATATAATGATAAAGAAAGAAAATTACTTTATTACTACCTTTCTTAGCGGTCTGGTAATCAAACACGTAAACGATTGAGTTACCTTTCCATTTTTCCTGAATAAATGCAAAAATTGTTTTCCCAAAGTTGTCTTTTGCTGCTGGTACATGGGGTAGCGGCAAATTTTGCTAGAAGTCAAAATATAATACTTCCGTGGTCTCATATTCTTTACTGTAAATCGTAACTTTATTAATTTTTTGAAAAATATTTCGAATTCACGTATATAGAGATCTTCAGTGCCTTCTTATTTTCAGGATCTAACTCGGCAAGTATAAAATTTTGTAACTTGTCACATGTTTGACATGTGTTGGACCTTGGTATTCGAAAACCAATGTTATGGAGTTATGATTCAATACAAGACCTCGATTGTAGAAGTTGTAGGTAACTATTGGATGAGCTTCTTCCGCTTTTTGTAATGCCTGAAAAACTCCATTTTCATATTTCTCCATATACAGCGTCGATATATAACTCTGCAGGCAAAACAAAATTGCTATCATTTTTTTCCCGGCTCTAATGGGAACTCCTTCTTGGGAAGCTACTTATATGATATTCTATGTTTTGTAATATTTCCTCTGTCATCTTATTAGCGTGATTCATGTGTGTCCTCTCATATCAGGTAGCGGAGATATTTCAGTGAAGAGTAAGACGATCAACACGATGCTTAGTTATGCTATGAATACCATAAAAGACCTTTTTGCAGCCTTGATGTTCTGTTAGTCCAAAACGGACAAGATTGATACAAATTTACGAGCAAGATAACATATCTTGTAGGAAATTGAAATCACTTGTGCATTTCTTTGCCCTGTTGCTGTTCGCTTTCTTTCCAATGGTTTTGAAGAAATCAATCCTCCCAAATTTAAGTCTTGCCTCTCTTTGTTTCCTGATTCGTCGAAAGAAGAAAGAATAGACATCCCTTTTACCTCATTATATTTTGTCAAACCATTGGAGCCGGCAAGTACTGTTATTTTGGACACAACCTTTTCTACTGAATTTACTTTCGATTCTTACACGTTTTCTACCTCGTTTTTCTCAATGTGTCAACCGTTTCAAAGTTCTGCGAAGGTACTTCTTGTTGTTTTAGTCGATCTTATCCGATGCTCTACTTGTGATGGGTTGGCCCAAATCACTCGAACATATTCACTGCCTGAGGGCTCGTTCTCAGTTTTGATGACCAGTACGTGTTGCATGAAACAAAATAACTGAAACTGATCACGCGTCGCGCGAAAACAGTGAAGGTTGTAACTCAATAAAGAATCATTGGATTTATCTGATTCTTGCACCAAAAGATGCCTAATATCAAATTATATACGTTAAATACAATAACTCAATTTACGTATGAAATGGAGCTGCCCGGTTCTTGCATCGAGGTCTTCAATTATGATCATACGTGAAGTATGTCTTCTTATGCAATATTAATATATGCCGAAATTCATGCAGACGTGAAGTTTTCGACTTATTTTTTTTTCTGGGGAATCTAATGTTACAATTTGACCCTAGTGTTAAAAAACATTCACACTCAATATATTATAGTGATGTTTGTGCTTCTTTACTTTATGTCGATCTTATTTATGGCAGGAGCTGTGAAACCTTTTAACAAAGAGTTACTATTTGAAAATAAGCGCATTTTTATGTGTTGAGAATTACATTAAAAAGAAAGCATAGTTTTAGAATAATTTATTTTCCGCACAATACGGTACTTTCGTCGGTAACCTGGTACTGTTTTGGCTACAAGACTTTCTCAAAGATCTTGGAGAATGTGTTATCAGGGTTAATTTGGTTAGTTTAGATTTTTTGTCAATCTGGTCAATATTTTCTTTCAACTACCACTAAAAAAACTGTAGCGATTTTGTACACAATTTGTGCAGCAAATAGTCTCTTAGCATTTCCTCAATTTTGTTGTGTATGTAAATATATTTTAAGTTGTGCTAGTATACGTAATTCTCTCGTAATTCTCTAAGTTTTATTTGTAGCATTTTTGTAATAATAATTGTTCGTGATGTGCTTTACTCATTCATCTCGGATAATAGATAATTATAAATGTTATTTGTATCATTAAATCACATTTTAATAACAATTTAATTATTGTATTATCATCTACAAAAAGTGTACAGAATCAGCAGATTTTAGTTTGTAAATACCTATTTAAGATCTACTAAGTGCAGTATTAGTTTATAGGTTTGTACTTATTTTACATTATACAATTATTTTAAATTGTAGTTAGGTTGCCATTAACTTTATTTCCAGGTTTATGCTGTATTTCTATATATTTTCAGTATAACCTTTATACAACAAACATGAGCTTATTGGTTGTATTCGAATTATAAATTATAAATTCTTTCATTGGATTAGTATTGAGATGAAAAATCACAGTTCTTGGGATTAGAACTTTTATTCGCGAATTTACTGTTCGACGTTTCACCTATATTTGCACGCAGCATCTTCAGTGATATTTCCTTTACGAGATCAAAATAGTGAATGATCAGGTGTATTTGATCTGTAGGCGTCGAATCATGACCCAGTTTCAAGTTCCCATATACCTAGCTATAGATCGTAAATTATATTATATTTGCCGTGTAGAATCATTCCATCCTGATCTGATTAGTTTTTATTATATTGGTCACGCACTATCAACATCTAGATCGGTTTTCGATCCGAGTATTATTAATACCACTATCTGATTCCTTTTTCGTTGCGAGTGTCTTATTAGGATGCTGCTAACTCGAATGGCTCAGAGACATGGGATGTAATATCAATGTCATCGATATATGGGCCACTGACGCTGTCCTATGGAAGAATGTTAGACGTATGTATTTGGGTTTAAATCATGCACCGACAACATTCATTATATCATAGATTCGACGACCACAATGTTATCAGGCTCATTTCCAAGACGAACGGACGGTTCTTCTCGGCTCATTTAGTGGTTTGATTCCTTGCAATAAAGATCTCGGAAGATAGCTCGCGCAAGCATCGACGAAACGTCACAAAGCAATATTACTTACTGCAATAAAGTCTAATTGCAACAACCATGATTTTAGTTGACAAAAGCCGCTCAGGGAGCAATAATTCCTAATTATCTATATTTTTGATACGTATTTGGATGGAACCCGTGACATATGGAACCTGGTGCGTGACCATTTTTGATTAATTTTTCTAGGAACGGATGTTTCTAATGTACTTATTTTTTTGCGTGATCTCTGACTTTTGTCGCCTCTATTTTAACTCTATAAGAGAAACTAATAATAACCTATAGACTGTTAAATGATATTCCGTAAAATCGAATTTAGTTTTAAACATAAAATAGGAAATTAAATCTTTTAATATTTATCATTTGCTGTTTTATTACTGAATTATATTTAACATATTGCACGTTTGTTAATTGCAAAAAACAGCATAATAAGTACCTACAGGGTGGGTGAGTCAACGATTGCACGGAGTAACATATCTCTCTTATTTACGAAGATACGAAAAAATATTAAATACAAAAGTTTAAAGATTTGTGGTGCTGCATATCTTAAAAATATATTCAATTATACAGGGTATTTTATAAAGAATTACGTTATTTTTGATATTCATTTTTAACGTAACACCATAGATATTATTAAATTTTTGGATTTTTTCATAGATTCTAGATATATTTCATGCATAATGTCCTATACCTAAGTCTAACCGTTTTTGATATATTTTAAATTTTACGTCAAAAATAACGGTTGCACGCCTATCAAGTTCTCCCATTGAAGCCTCTATTATTTAATTGGGGTTGGTTTCCTTGTAGAAGGGGACCTATTTTAATAGTTGATTAGATGACTAACCAATGTCAAAAGTTTGTTAATAAATTAATACAGGGTGATCAAAAACGAGCATTAAAAACCGAGTTAAAAACTAAATTCGACAAATCGTTAAAAGTAATTTCTTTCAAATGAAAACTCCCTATTTTTATAATTTTATCTTATTTAGCATTAAAAATGATGATGAATTTCTCTAAGGTTGTATTTTCGAAAAATGTATACTTTTCGGAATATTATCAATTTTGCATTTTTTTATTGTAAAAATGCTATACGCCTTTTATGTTTTGTTATTAGTTGTCCATGGCAACATGAAATAAGTATTAAGTAACTCAGTAAATCAGTTTATATGTTTTTTTTTATTTTTCATAAACAGCTTTTATACATTATCACTTGGTCGATAATTGTGAACGTTTCTACTATATTTCTTTTTATTTAGATTTATTGTTCCAGTACGAAATGGGCAGGAAGTAAGTAGTTTTTAGATTAGTGGCAGCGATTCCTCCTAGGTTTATGGGATCCTGAATTTTTCTCAACAGTGCATCAGGGTTATGAATATCATGTTAAACCATACACCATAAACTTCATATAACTAAATAGGTAGAAATCCAGGAGATTCAGGATCCCACGTATGGGAAATTTATAAACAGGACCAATATATTGATGTGAAAGGGGCTGTTAAAATTGATTGCGGACTGAAAAACAGAAAATGGATTGGTATTGGTACACCATCCCATTACGAGTTTATTGGAATATCGATTCAGTAATTGTTTTAAAGCTGCAGTAAATGAAACCAACACAGTCTCCGATAATGTTCCACCAAATATTGATTGAGAGTTGATGATGGACATACGTAAATGATTTTCTAATTAAATACTTTTAAGTGGGTTTTGCATGCAGATCAGTTATTGAATAAAATTTCAGGAATATTGTCCTTGTAGCACTCTGAACTAACTGAAAGGTTAATTGATTTTAAGGTTTGAACAGGGAACGCACTGATAGGAATAGCATATAGTATTAATAAAATTGGTATTTGTTTAGTCCGGTAGCAGTTGTAACACTACTTGTAGTTATTTCTGGATTTTCATTAACACTAATCATCCAGAAAGTACTTTTCTTCATTCGAAATTATAGTTATGAGGTTTGAGTTGAGATAACTTATTATTTTAGTTATTATTAGTTTGTTATTACCCATTTTGACATTCTCGAAAATTATTGATATTTCATTGAACTAGTCAGAAACTATGCCCGGCCATCATAAACAACGGTTAACTTGCAGGGTAGAGACTACTTTATGGATCACTTATTACAGATTATTAAAATAAATTTTTTTAACTGTTTTACTTTTAGGATACCTCTCTTTGTAATAATTCCTCCCGGGGAAGGGCAAGAACCGTATCTTTCTCGACTTGTAATAGAACCAGGAGCAGAGAAGTTAGATTCTGTCAGCGATTGCCAAGACATTTCTAATTTACTAATTGATTCTGATAACATTAATACTAATGAAACCATTGATATCCAAACAGATGCCAAACCTGAAGGTGCTAGTCAACAAAACGAAAAACGCAAATCACGCCTAAGTGTAAGTCAGAAATTGGAGCTGTGCAACATCTGTGGAGAAATGGTGAAATGCTATCCGCAACACATCAAGAGACATGAATTTACCTGCGACCAGTGCTTCGTCAGCTTTAAGTCGCAAAAGCATCTGGCAGATCACATCGAAGTCCACAATACCGAAAATCCATACAGTTGTGATATTTGCAATTTAAAATTCAAGTTGGCTGTCAAGTTGGCACTACATAAGTACACTCACACCAAACGATACATTTGCCCTATTTGTGGATTCGAGGCATCGAACAAGGCTCCAAATTCCATCAAATCACATATCAACCGTCATGAAGATAATTTCAAGTTCAGGTGCGAGCTCTGTGGCAAAGGTTTTCTGAGTTCTACCAAGCTTCAGGATCATTTGGATATGCATAATGGTGTACCTAAGTATGAGTGTGAGATATGTCATAAAAAGTTTACAGTCAAGAATTATTTGAAACTCCATATTGGATTTAACCATAAGAAAGAGGTATATGGTATTGAAGAAATATATCAGTGCGAGATTTGTGGTAGAGAATTTACATTTGAAAAAAGTTTTCGACGCCATTTAAGCACTATTCATAAAGTAGGCAAGGATCTCACTGTACAATGTCCGGTGTGTCATAAAATAATCGCCAATAGCTTTAATCTGAAAAAGCATATGAGGATACACACAGGAGAGAAAAATTTTGCTTGTGACAAGTGTGGCAAATGGTTCTCTGATATGAAATACGTGAGGAAGCACCAAAGTGTCCATTTGCGGGAGATGGGACTTTTGAAACCTAGGAAAGGATCTACTAAAATTATTAAATTAGACACCATTTTGCCAATAAGTGAAGGTGCATCGTAGGTAAAGGTTGTTCAGTCTGAACTTTATTACATATTTTGCTTTCGGTTTTTGACTGTTTAAAAAATAAATAATTGTGTTTTTGTTCTGAAATATCGTACTTCTTACACTCAACAATATATAGACGGTTTTAAAAGTTATATTCGAAGTTGTTTTTAACACCTCCGCTATTGCAAACAAGCAAGCAGCACATCCAATGAATCGGTTATCAAGATATATCGATTTATGTGTAATTCATTAGTGACAAAATTCCCTTCCCCCCACTGTTTTAATAAAAACCAAACCAATCCCGGTAATCGAAAATATATGAATACTTTATACCATTTGTCGGGTAAATTAGTCACTAAAAATGTAAGGACTATAATAAATAATATCCCTAACTTTTCAAAACAGATATTAACATTCGTATCAGGCGAGCTCTTTATTTACAATCCTTCTCGTTTTTTTTTTTAATTTATAATAAGATTATATGCTGCGTTGCCACTTCTATCTAGATGTATGTTATTGTATTTTCAAAATATTGGCCCTTGAAAATTTGGGTTTTACACACTTTGAACGCCTGTAGAAATTACTTTTGCGGCGAAACGGCTGGCACATTCCTATATACACTAATGAAACAATCATTGTTTTGTCCGGTAATCGGGAAATGTAACATTTCCAGTCGAAGCGGACATCAAAACAGGGTGGAGCAGTCATATTTATTCTTCTTTAAGCCGTTTAAATTTCAGAATTATGTAATGCAGGCTCAAAAACGTCAATTTCCAAAATACAATATTTAGAACATAATTGCACTTAGGTATAGTATAAGGTATCGCCGTTTCTGCTTTAGGATAGGAGCGGCAAATACGTTAGATGAAAAGAACATGTTCGATAAAAGTTTCAAACTGATCAAAGGGAATTGATGACTACGCCCAAAAAAGGAAATCTTATTTCAAGGAAAAAATGTGCTTTCAAATCATGATATTATTTTGATTTTAGGTAAACAGATAGTCTTGAATTAAGAGAAAAGAAACTTTTACTCATATCTTAAATTTAAAGACATATCGAAATATCGTTTGCATTTCTTTTTCACTGAGACACTTACATCTTAATAGCAATACATATCGTTTTAACTGAAAT
>MU183717.1:171087-181686 GCA_016904865.1 Pissodes strobi
GGAGAAAAGATTCTGGTAGTTTAAGGCATTTTATTTCAGATATTGAGGAAATATGCTTTCAATTTGTAATACTAAATATCTTTGAGACAGAGAATATTCTTTGAATGCAAAATTTGTAAAGCCTCTGATTGTGGTAATTATTTTCAATCAAGTGCAGCCGGGATTTACGTCCAAAACTTATTACCTTGTAATTGAGTACGTAGTTCCTTAATGTGAACATTATGCATAATGAAAAAATCTAATAATTTTTTTTGCTCCATGGGCGAAAAAACAAATTCTTAAGTTTTTCTGTTCGAGAACTTATTTTTTTGACACGTATGTCAATGTTTTTGGCTTCAATTTAAAAAATATGTACGTGTGTATTTCTCCAGAAACGACTACTAGTCCATCCACTGTGAATCACTCTGTATATTGCGTATAGAGAATGCTATTTTAGTTTTAACAAATGTATGTAAAAATACCAGAACTGTAAATTGTACGCGTTGGGTGTTTCTACATGCGTTGATATCACTGGATTGGCGTTACTTTTCAAATGGGTAAATTCATTTCTTTTCTGACATAAAAAATATTTTTCCTACCACCAACTATGAAAATGAAAAGGAGCACCGTTAACGTGGCTAGAATGTGCCACCATTTGTTCATTTATAGTTTAATGCATTGCTTTTAACACCCTATTGATGAATTACATTTTTAGGTTAAAAATTACTATTAAACAGGAAGACATAGATGATGAAATGTATCCTGGGAAAACTAAAAGAGTAAGGAGAAAACTGTCTGCCAAGAGGAGTAAAAAGGATCATAAGTGGACTCCAGAAGAGGAAAAACCGAGAAAGCCTAAAGCAGAACCAAAAGAAAGACGAGTTCGAGTGAAAAGGGAGAAACAAGATACGCCACCTAAACTTCCCAAAAACCAGAAAGCTAATATGTGGACCTGCAAGTTTTGCTTCCAAACGTTTGCTTCCAGAAAAGAAATGTTTGAACACCGGAAAGACCATTTAGGAACGGAAAAACCTAGCCAAGGCGAGACGCAAAAATATGTCTATGATGAAGAACATGAAATCTATATTTGTAACAACTGTTCAGCAGAATGCCAAGATCAAGACGAAATAGAAAAACATGTAGAAACTCATGAAAAAAAACTCACATGTTATGTGTGCAAAGAAGACTTGTTCGGGCCAATCAACTACTCTGTGCACGTGCAGAAACATCGGGATGATAAAATGTTTCCTTGTCCATGGTGTCAATACATGTCTCAGAAAAAAGAAGCAATGCAAGTGCACATTAACCGTTTGCATCTTCAAATATACGATTTTCAATGCACCAAATGCGGAAAATGCTTTAACGATGCTTTGAGCTTTAAGGAACATGATAATGTGCATCTTAATCTGAAGCCTTTCGGCTGCGTTGTCTGCAATAAGCATTTCTACTATTCCAGGTATCTTTTATCCCACCAATTAAGAACCCATACTGTTAGAGTATTGGATCCTGAATCCAAAACCCAGTGTAATATATGTCAAAAGATTTTTGCTAGACTCGACACATTAGAAAAACATTATACTGCCAAGCATTTAACAGTGCGTACTGGGCCATACGAAAAGAAGCATCTCTGTGATGTTTGTGGGCAAGGATTTTCTAGGCCTGATAAACTAAAAATCCACTACAGAAAACATACCGGTGAAAAACCGTATTCTTGCGTGTATTGCAGCAAGAGCTTTATTAAACGCGATTACCTTATTATGCATGAACGAATTCATTCTGGAGAAAAACCGTATAGTTGTGAGATCTGTGGAAAATGTTTTAATCAAGGTGCACCATTAAGAATCCATTTAAGAAGTCATACAGGAGAGAGGCCTTACGTTTGTCCTTATTGCGGCGCTGGATCTGTATCAAGGGGTGCTTTAAATAGTCACATTAAGAGTTGCATTAGTACCGCTCAAGTTTTGAACAATTGAACGTGCGTTAGTGTCGGACATAGGTACAAACGTCATACAACTACGAGACTACGGTTATCTTATAATTTAAAGATAGATTTGGTATTCTTTACAATTGACGGTATTTATGTTTCTATGAGTTAAACTTGTTCAATACTGCAACTGTCCTGCTAGTCTAAACTATTAAGCTCCTCTATGGAAAAATGTTTCCGTTTGATAGAATTGTGTTTCGATATTTTAAGGCTGTTGATTTAGTTGCTTAAAAGTAGATGGAATGAGAATATACTCCCTTAAATAAATTAACAAATATTGCTCATTGATCCCATACCAACAAATATACTTATTTGTTCTACTAAACCGCCTGTCAAAGAAAACGAATCATGCAAGTTTTAGCCCTTTTTTTGAAATGCTTCAGCTTTTCAGATTTTAAAAGTTCTTTTTGTGTATATATTTTATATGGGGAACTCATTTTACGCTGATTTCATTATTTTATATTTTACTTAACAGAAATAGTAATAATTAAAAAAAAACTGAAAAAGTGTAAATATATGGGAGTGCCATATACTTAATTAATTCTATTTATTCTATGGAATTTATGAATCTCAACTATTATATTGCTGAACGTTTTATGTTTTGGGGGACATAAGTTTGGATAAACTCATGTTGCTACTATTAGTAATTGTTTATAAAAGAAGGTGGGAGTGAATTTTTTAATCAACCAACCATTGTTGTTGCAATTTTGATTTGATCAATTCAAATATGGGGGGATATAGTCAAGTTTTGTGTGCCAAGTTAATATCGATGATATATCGTATTTAGAGAGACTTTACTTTATAAATTTTTAACATTTAACAATTTTAATTGGTATTTTAATTTTCTCAGTAATTTATAGGGAAAAACTTCGTTCAACTCTTTCGCTTTGGTTGGAGTCCTTTATGCTTACTAGTTTAATTTATTTTTTTTTTCGAATATTTTCTATTTTAGAAAGTTACGTATTTGTACAAAAAAATAAAAATATTTTTTAATTTACAAAGACATGTCGATATTGTCCTTATGTATAGCTAATTCTGTCCAAAATTCAGTTTAAGTTTTTAAGGCATACAAAACTTGATTATGCTTATACCTGCTTATTCTTTTAGATTATTTTGCTATTTTTTAAAGCCTCTATGCAAAGGGTCCTAAATAAGGTATTGGTATCCTGGAAATCTTAAGGGTTATGAGATCTTGGTTAAGAGAGAGATTAAATTGGAGAAAATTTGCCTATTTTGATCATCATTCATAATACGTTCACATTTTTATCAAATTACTTTTGGCTAGTTTGGGTTATGAGATATTATTGAATATATCAGTACGTCGAAAATTAATTTTCTTAATAACTTGCAAATGGTTGACGTGAGGCCAAAGAGATTAATGAAAACACACCATTATTTTTTCTTCTGTACAAAATAGAATCATGTTTTTTTTTATTTGACACTTTTTTTAAACATGAACATTTTGTGTTGCGTGTTGCATACTTGGAGAACAACTCTAATTTTCTACTCAGCCATATATTACAAGAATAGGTATGTTTTCCTACGAGTCGATAAGAAAAATCCACCTTAAAAATATTTGACCCTTTAAATAAAATTTCAGAATATTCGAGATATGAGAAATAAGAGCATTTCATTAAAAAAAAACATGTCGAATAGGTTTAGAACAGTGTTAAATGATACGGGAAATAATTAAGTTAATAAATAAATGAATAATCATAAATTATTTAAAAATAAATAAATTTTGAGATATTTCATATCCAATTAAGAATGTTCAGAATTATCATGTGTTAACTTTATTTTATATCAATTTATTATGAATTGTGTTACTTTAAAGGATCGTATGAAGAACATTCCTGATGATGACATTTCAGGTCGAAACGTAATGAAAACGTATTACTGTGACACATGATTAATAAGAAGAAGCTAATTATTATTTTTTCCAAATATGAAATGAAACAACTAAGTTCATATTTAAAAACGGTCAGCAGGTAGTGATATATCAAATGTTTAACGTCACAAACATGTGTGATGAAGAAAAAATATGTTTTATTTTCATTTAAATTGTTAGGCTTATGTCAATCATTTTCATTAGAGAATTAACTTTCGGCATTTGTTCCTATTTTGTATAATAGCTGAGACACTTAAGGCAATTTGGACACTGTTAAATTCTCATGAATGACCATCAAAAAGTCAGATTTTCCTAATTTAACCGATCTCTACTTACGGTTTTGGAGATAGTACTAGTGCTATCCGTTATTCAAGGCACATAAAATATGCAGAATGATAAACAAGTGTGTTACACATTAAAACAACATTTAAATTATGCCCATTTCTGTAAAAACTATTATTAAATTAAAATTGTTTGCCGGGTACTTTCGGTAATTTCCTCGAAATACTTTTGAAATTATTGGTCTACCCCATTTAAACAGAAATATTATACAAGTAATTTAAACGAACAACGAAAATGCCCACAATCTCTTTTAATACCAAATTTTAATTTTAAAAAGTTATAATTATGTAGATACCCACGAATGGCTTATTTTTCGATTTTTGAATACAATTTGATTTGTTCCCGTTAAAAGTTTTGTATCTTTATGTCAGATGGATTTTTAGCGATGCTTGCAATTTTTTTTTGGGGGTTCTGCAATTTCACTTATATAGCAATACGTATGACTGATGTGCACAAAATTCTTTATTTACGGTGAGCTCATACCGGGTTTCCCAGAGTGAGACCAAATTTCAGAAATATATTCAGCTAAAATAAATAGAAATAATAAAAATAAATGACATTTGAACCTTGGTATCATTCAGGACAAGTTTTTCCTGATACAAATCTCACTGTATAATTTCGGGGTTCTTTCGAATAAAGAATTATCTGAAAACAGATGGCAAGTATTGCTACCGTTAGGGCTACAGCAGATTGACAGTTGAGATTCCAAATTCCATAATTATTGTTAAAAATTGCTCCTTTTTGATGAAATGCATTCCTCTGGTCTTAAAAGTATTGAGGAAAACCTTATACGTATTAAAACGTTTTCCTATATAATAAGAAAATGCATGTCGTAATTAGCATAAAATGGTGTCACTAATCTGTGTCAAACTCGACAAATTTTAAAATGATGCTAAACGATTTAGTGTTGGGAATATTCGAATCATTTCAATAATCGGTATTCGAATATTTTAATAATTGTATGATCCATGTGTTTAATAATGGCTTCAGGGAAGACGACAACAATAAATTAAAAACTCATCAGGTTTGGTGCTGTGTTGCCAATTTATTGACATATAATCCAATGGTGTTAGTAATTACAAAAAGTATAATATTCCAAAATAGATATTTAACCCAGATATGCCTGATTTTTTTTTGCAAAATTTTGGTATAATATTAGTTAAACCTACCTTTTGATTTGTCTAAAGATTTTTTTCCAATAAAATGCCATAAAATGTGTGTTTGTTTAAACGGACAATAGACACTTGGTCTAGAATATGTATATTGCAAATATTATTGGTTAGATATTTATTACAAAAATACAAAAACCGCTGGTCAAACCAATTTTCATTTGGGAAACAGGTGTATGGTAGGCCGCAAAGCATTGTATATGAGTGCAATCTTACACTACTTGTTATAGATAATAGTAACAGCTTTGTGACAAACCTACAGCGTGATGGCTTGCGTGCTTACTCGGTGATAAATCCGGTCAAATCTTGAAACGACATTTCCCACGGATGATGGTCTAGATCTTTTACGGTTGTTTCTGCTAAAGATAGCTTCAAGAAATGCTTTAGCGATCCTCCTTGGAAACGCTAGATGATCCAATTTTCCGTTCTCTGTTTTTTGTGTGTAGAACTCAGGGATTTTATACTGCTAAGTACAACATATGGTAAAAAGAGGAAAATACCACTTTTTGCCTTTAATTGCTGTTCGGTACAAATTCATATTCTGGTCACTACTGCCAACTTCTCCCATGTATGTATTATATATTTTTATAGCTTGAGGTTGTTCCAGGCCTACACTTTTTTTTCAGTTCGTAAATAACGTGCACGGTGTGAGTTGGTTGTATCCCTACGAAATTGAAATAATATTTAAAATCGCAGCTGCGCCGTTTTGTTTTTTAAAAATTTTGTTAGATGATAAAGAGCAGTTTGCTCTTCCATTCTCCCGGAGAGTCGCTGTTGCTTTTAGTTTTCTCCTGGTGTTCTTCTACTAGATGAATGTTTGAAAAGAAATTTCAGAAGAAAGGGTGATATGGTGCATTTGTTTTTGAACAAACTATATCAGCGTAGTTCAAGATAACTCAAGGTCCTAATCTCATGTCCTTATAATTTTCCATATCCGATTTTGCGCCTTGTTAGGGTTCAAACCAGTTGATATACCCATAAAAGTCGTACCGACCCAAAATTTATAGCCATATCACACCGGTTTCCTTTGATGAATTCTTTTCCGGGATGCCTTCCAAAATACGGCACCATAGGCCCTTCTATGCTATGCTACTCGACATGTGGTACATTTGCTAAACATTTTTTATTGATCTTGTCAAAAAAAAACCTCATTTTTGTAAAGCGGCCACTTTATCTATTTTAGGTTATTGTTGTCGCAGCAATGAATGTTAGACATAATATAATCAAACCTATCCCTAGTTCTGGCATTTGAAATCAAAATGTTCCTAGAATCATCTGAATTTTCCCAGTACATCCGCCTTCTAGTGACTGAGGAATAGCCGCTCACCAATAACAGTCCCAAAAACATTTCATCTCATCATATCTTATATCTGCTTTTCTATTTCGTTTTGCAGCATACATTTTGCTAAACTCTACTAAGAGTTCATAAAAAAATTCGGCAAACAGTTGTGAAGGGGAAATTTCATTAGAAACTGTAAATACTGATGTCCAAGGAATATTTATCTTCTCATTGTCAATATCAAGCTTTTCCGATTTATTATTTTTTTTATTGGGCTTACGTTTTAAAAAACGTAACAATGACAAACTATCACTCTCATCCCACATATCCTCCTGACTTTGATGTTCTTTCATATCCGTTCCATCTATTTGGCTCTCTATACTCGCATTTGCTTCATCCTCATTGCAAATTTCCGCTTCGGTCACTAATTGTGATGCTGGTAAGTTATTGATTACCACGTCTTGTTCATCACCTGAATCTTCATCAGTAAAATCGTCATTCGCATTTGTATGCGGTAAAATAACAATTTCAATTTCGTTAGTTACGTTTGTGTGGATTACTTCTTGTAACTCAGCAAGAAGGTTATTCAATGTTAAGTCACTGAAAAGAAAACATCCATTTACACAAACCTTATACAAGTATTACTTTCTATCAAATTTGATAATTTGAATTGTTATGTGCCTACTGTACGTTTTAACGTAAAATACGATTTTAGAGTCCTGCACGAATCCGAAAATGCAATGTGATATATGACAGATGCGAGAAGTATAATTCAAACATGTTTCCAACTCATTTATATAATATGATGCGGTAATAAAATAAATACTGTAAAATTTACTTACCCGACAGGTCGCAAGTCGATTGGATTATCCATTATGAATAGAAAACCATTTTCACTCTCAAAACAACTCAAATTTAGTATTCAACGGCAGAAGGTAATAAAATATGACATTCATAAAAGCACCAGCTTCGGTAAACTAGCAAGAAAGTAGAATAGAGATCTGTATACTGTTCGTTTAAACATACTCTAGGCATCGCATATCTGAGTAAATTCAATTCGCATATTTAGAGAAAAAAAAAACGAATTTTCTTTAACTGTCTAGGTTTTGAATATTATAATAGTTTAAATATTTAAGAATTCCTGCCACGTTCCTGTCCTCAAAACGTACCTATATCACCGAATATTAATAGTTAATATTCGGTGCCTATATTCTTAAAATCTGGCGATGTGACAACTTTTAGAAGAAACACAGTTGAAGTAATTTTTTAAATAATTCTTTTCTTTTTATAATTGCTTGGTTGTCTTTTCTTTAAGTTAAACAATGAATTTCTAAATGCATATTAATCGGAAGTTTTAAAAGAAAATAAAACGAAATAAATAAAAAGTAATCGAGTATTAGACGTGTCTCTAACAGTGGCCAAAAATATCGGAGCGACGGCATAGGGTATTCACAACTAAGATCGGTTTGTGCAGGTTCTGCTTTTACAGATTATTTACTATTCGAAACTGTAACAATCGAAAAGTTTCGAATATTTTAATTATCGTAACACTGATTATTTTCCCATTCAAATGATCCTATCACTAAAAAAATGTCGCGTTTTGTCCTTTTTTTGGGAAGCAGATTGCTTTAATTAATGGAATTTCCACCATTTTTCGCTATATACTGATTGTTATTACTTATTTACTGATACGCTATAAGGCGTAAGTATCAAGGGGTTCGTTTTAGTATCTCTTTACTTAAATGCTTTACGTATAAACTACTTAACTCATAGATTCGTTTTCTATACAAGAGCCATATGATAAACCAATTGTATGAAAAGGATCACGCATAATTTACAGAAATCTATTAAATAGATTTTTGAACATAAAAGTGATCTACTAGGAGTGTTGTGGAAATAGTGATATTTAATTTAAAAACAAATATTATGCAAAATAAGTAAATAGTTCATAATAAGCTATTTTAAAAATGGTTCAATTTTAATACATGTGGTGATGGTGTTTGATGGCATGGCATATTTTCGAAAGGTGTATAATAACATAATGGTTTGATCGTTATCTTTAAAAACTCAAGGTGAGTAGTAGATGAAGTAAGTAAATTTTCTAATCTTCCATATAACAAGATTTTATTTATTTACGCGTAGCAAGGAAAATATAAAAAAATATTGTAAATGTGTCACACATTTTTGATCATACATTAATCAGATATATAAAATATAGTAATGACTTGTCAGAATTTTATTTGCAAAATGAGTATTATTTACCTATTTAAATAATTAAAGTAACTTGCAATAAATCAAGTGTCATCAGTCATTTATCAACAATCACCGTAACGATGTAGTAATGTAGTTATTTACAAACGGCTCATCACAAATTAATTAGTTTGGGTTCGATTACTCTTCGCAACTGAATGGGAAAAGTAATTACTTTCTCCACTGAGTAGGAAACAAATTTGCATTTTCTAACTGAAATTAATGGGAAATGTAGGATAAATATTTTTTACCGAGTGAGTTCCACTATTGGAGATGTCCCATATTTAACTTTTATCTTACCTTCATCACGTATTTTGGTTATCTAAATCTTGCATATTGTTAAAAAAGTTGACTCAAAATTGTTTGTAAAATTTTTTTATCAATAATAACTACGCCACCAGACGAAACATATTAACTTAGATTACAAAGGCTTATGAATCATTAATTTATCAAAAGCTGTACGAAATTACTTTTTTCATTTTTATTTTCCTAAATAATATTTAAAAAATATATTTTTGAAAATCATTTTGATTCTGTGTATTGAACACGCTATATATTCAGATTATTTAACATGAAATGTTTTCTTGTTTTGCTGGAAATGTTACCTTTTATAATATATGACACTATTTTAATAACGCCCTCTATGTACCTTCATTGCTATTTGATTATTATAGCTGGAGGAGAGCCTCAGTAAATTAGTTTTCTCCAACGATTCATTTCAATAATTGAACCTTTGCAATGATCTACAAGGAACAGAAAACGGGAATATAAAAAAGGAACTAAATAAATTACATACATAAACAAATGTCATCAAGTATAATCTATGTATGTTTGACATTGGTACTAAGGATATATATTGAGCAGTGATATTTGTGGTGAATGTCAATTGGAAGTCACAGCTAACCGCTAATAGATTTTTATATATTTTTTTATCGCTGCCTTTCCTATATGTTAAACAGCATTAAAATTTACTTAGTTCTTTAATTATTCAGTTGCATACAAGTTTGTGGGATGTAAGATCAAAAAGAAAGGAGAAACTAATTTAATTTCCACATTTCCGTATATTTAATCTTTAGGATTTTTTAAAAAGTAATTTTTGATTGTTTGTAATATGCCTTTAAAATATATACATAATAGATAGAACTATTATTAAAAGAGAAGGATCTCTTTTAACATTGGGAGCAAGCAGCAAGATTTCTTCGTTTACGACTAGTTTACTAATACCTCCATTCATTATTTTTTTAGGAAGTCAGATTTCTGCTATATTGACATTTTTTATTATTGTCAGCAGCAGATGTTTTCACACTAAGTGTATGCCATCTTCACGATTAAATTGGTACCTTGATAATACGGTATGTTTTGTGAGCATATAACCTTGATTGATTAATCAATATTAATTAAATTGAAAAGTTATATGTTAGTGTAGATTGTTTGTTATGTCGAGAAGAAATTGCAAATATGACCACATAATCCACCATATTATCAAGGCCCTAAATTTGTTTTTATTTTTTTGTATATGACATATTTCTTTTTAAATGTGCTGTGGCATCTGTTCCTGAGTGTATTTTACATAAATTTAAATAAGGGAAAACTAGCCAAATAAAGACACCAATGATGACCTAAAATATTCTTAAATGTTGGTAGTTCTCACTCCAATAAAGCTGTACAACGTTACTGAAAAAGTCAGAAACCCATAGTGTATATATAT
>MU183717.1:182379-222625 GCA_016904865.1 Pissodes strobi
TTCGGGAGAGATATAATTATTTGAGTTTGATTATAATGGAGGTATTATAATTCACGAAGGGTGTCATAAGGGCGGTATCAGTCCTACATGATTTTACTATTTCATTGTTATATTGAGTGTGTCTAAAAAACCATATGAATCCAAGTGTAGTATTGTTTTTATAAAATAAGAAAAATAGATACTACCAGAACTTTAAAAGTTACATGTACATGGAAATGGATCAAATGTATAAACAAACTGAGAATTAGAAAAATTTATTTTATTTATTTATTTTTAATAGTTCTATTTGGTATTTATTTTAAACTTGTTTTAGTGTATCGGTTTAGGGTAAATGTAAGATAACTCGATCTGCTATCTAAAAATTGTATATACTTGATAATAATCCCTATGATTGTAAATCTGAATTAATTATAATACTTATAATTGCGATTCGTAAGAGGTAATTTTAATTATTGAAATCACGTATTAAGGTTAGAAAAATTACTATATGTTTATCGTTTTAATATCCTGAATAGTTTTATTTAAACTGAACTGTCTTTAATTTTTAAATAGAATGTTAACGATTAAGTAATATATTTTTTTTCGTCCAGTATAACTGCCGATTGCAAGTTTACGTATTAGTTAGGTCACTTCAGTATATTATAATATGAGATAAACATGATATTCACGTTTTATTTCGTTTTTAATAGAGTTTTTGCTGTTAAATTTATAAATATGAGCAATTATTATCATATTTGTGATTTCTGTTTTGATTCCCTACATTTTATCCTTTCCCTAATTACACATTATCGAGAGACAATATGTCTAAGGAGTGCAATGGTTTTTGCCAAGTACTTTAGATTCTACCTTCCTCTACGAGCAACCAAAACAAGTTTACTACTTATGTCGAAATTTAAATATGTACTATAAATGAGAATTGATAAAGAATCCTGGTATATATGAAATAACAAATAGTTTAACGACTAGCTTATATCCAGTGGTAACTGTATCTTTGATTAAGCGTGAAAAATATAATAAAAGTTAAATTTTCCTCAGTTTTTTTGTATCGCTTTAAAAGCTACTGATAGTCATTCATTTATATTATTTATGAATTCGTTTCTTCATTGCAATTCGACAGACAAGAGTCTTTTTTGCTGTTTCAAGATTTTTTTATATGGTTGAAATAGGGAAGGTATCGCGATAACAAAAAATATTATGCATATTCAAATGTCACTTTAATACTATTGAATTTGCACTAGATATTCTTACAATTAATTGGCAAATAAATCAACTGCAACCTCTGAGTACCATAGTAAATTGACCTTTTGTGATGTCTCTTGACAAATGGTGTTAATTGATTACATCATTGTATTTTAATAAATGTCTTGGTATCCCCTAATTTAAAGATTCATCAACTGATATAAACAAGTCATACATTAATCGAGTTAGCGAAGAATTTAATGATCCAGATAAACCAATAGCCAATTCGACGAGTTAAAATTCTGGACCATATTGGTAATGCTTCTTAGAATCGGCGAAACGTTATATGACGGTAAACTCCCGTGCGAATAACCGTTTCTATAATTGCGATACCCGATCGGCTAAAATAATCGAATATCGAACCAAAAATATCGTTTGTTTGATATATCGATATTTTTCAACAACAAGTTGGAATCGAGACAAACGCCCACGCCACTGGCTAACTAGAGGCTTTATTAAATATTTAAAATATGTATATGCTCGCCAAGAAGACACACGAAAAGCGTGACAGAAGAAGTCACCAACTTGTATCTTTTTATGTGCTTATGTTCGTTCAATGAGAACACTGAATTATAATCGGTTATTATTATTATAATTTCTTCCTACACCATACATTCTTGCTTCTCAACAAGGGTTGTTCAAGTTAATAATCAAGTTAAAATGTCTTCAAAAAACTAGTCGTTTTGACGGGTTTGTGAAAATATGGTTCAGTACAAAAGAAGCTAAAGGTTTCTTTGAAATCAGCGAATCAGAAGTTTTGCTCACTCGTAGAACTACACACTTGAACGATATATCACAGCCAGATTGCTAAAATTTTGAAACATTATTATAGACATGAGGAAACAAAACGGAGAAGAATATTGTGAGACCACCGTTATGAGCATTTGAAATTTGACGGCAAAAGTATGCTTGCATGCAATAATATTTAACTCGGTTGAATAACTTAAATTTAAAGCAGACAGAGAATCAATGAATGCAGATAATCGGGCATTGCAAGATAAAAGAAAAGTAAGTTCAACTTTTATAAAGTACAGGGTCTTTGATTATATTTACGTGGCCACCTGGAGCCTTTATTTTTGAAAATAGAAAAAAAAGAAAAAAGTTTTGCACAAAAATTGTAGGTTTAAATATCGCATCAAAAAATGGAAAGATATAGGCAACTTCAACTTTTTTAAATGGAACACCCTGCATATTATGCGCTAAAACCGATGATATTTGGGTGAGCCATTTTTCACATATTTTAGCTTAAATTATAAATAAATTGCAAAAAATTTCATAGTGGCATTAAGAAAGCCATGGAAACAATAATATTGTTACGTTTTTTTGTTTTTATAAATTTGACATCTGCTATTGTCCGTCTTTTTTATAGCAATAATAATAATATGGCTACAGTGCAAAGGGAATATCATTTATTATATCCGCAACAATGGGTACCATCTGTAGACACTATTAAATACACAGTAAGAAAGTTTCGCGAAAGGAAAAGCTTAAAAAGAGAGAAAAGGACTGTAGCACGAAATGAGAACGAAGATTTGGATATCCTCCTTTTTTTCAAGGTATATAAGTTATTATTATATTTTTTCTATTAAATCTTATGCGGATGCGGCATCTGAACTAAATAAAACAGACTATAAAATTTATTCAAACTTAAAATTTTATGAATTTCGTTTTTATGCCCGTCCAGAATCTTTTGGAACAAAACATGCGGGATCGAGTTTAATATGCTTTGGAAGTGGCTGGGTTAATGCAGCACGATCCAGAGTTTTTACATAAAATTCTATTCACCGACTAGTTTTCCTTCACTACAGCAGGAATGTTTAATCGCAAGAATACACAATATTGGTCCAGAGAAAACCCTCACCAAATTCAGCGGGTTAAAGGTCGCTGGAGTGTATGGTGTGGGATACTCGGAAACAAGATAATTGGTACGATATTTTTAGACGGAAATTTAAACGGAGAGCGATATACCAATCTTTTTAAAACGACATTGAATATCTCTTGGAAGATTTACCCATTGGCCTTTATAACCGGCTCATTTGGCAACAAGACGGCGCTCCACTCCATAATACCATGCCCGTTACAAACTATCTCAACAACCGTTATGATATTTGGATGACTAGCGAGCAGCCCGGACCTAAATCCTCGAGATAAGAATAGAATATGAAATATTCAACTTAAACAATACACGTCTATTTCCGCTTCTGTTAATAATAATAAAATGAGCGAAAACTTTCTTAAATTTAAGTATTCAAAATCAAGAAGGATATGTAGAAAATATAAATTTATTAAAATTTTCTGGATATCCGTTTTCATTTTGTGCTACAGGCCTTTTCTTTATTTATAAATTGTTCCTTTCGCTAAGCTTTCTTCCTTCCTAATTTTTTTAGTAGTGCCTATAGGTGGTACCCGTTGTTGAGGATATAATAAATGATATTCCCTTATTATTATTGTCATGGAAAAGACGGACAATAGCTAGTTTTTGGTTCTTCTGAATAGCCCAGCGACAAGAAAGCATTATAAATTTACAAAATCGAGACGTCAAATTTATAAAAGGAAACAACGTAACAATGTTAAGGTTTCCATGGCTTTCTTAATATTTGAAGTTTATTTATAATTTAATCTAAAATATCTCAAGAATGGTTCACTCAAATATCATCAACATATATATTTGAAATCAGAAAAACATATCTCGTTTTAGCGCATAATGTATAGGGTGTTCCATTTTCAAAAAGTTGAAGTTTCCTATATTTTTCCAGTTTTTGATGCGATATTTTTTTCCTGATAATTTTAAAAGGTAATATGGGAAAAAGCTGCAATTTTTGTGTAATTTTTTTTTCTATCTTCAAAAATATAGGCTCCATGTCACAATGAATTAGTAAACAGTTTTAATGAAAGTACCCCAGACTAGAGAAAATACCACAGAATTTCTTTTATCCTATCCTAAAGAGTAAATTATCGTTTTTTAAAGAATGGATCAATAACGAGAGCCAAAAACAGAAATTATTGAGTTTAATCCCATATTTATTAAGACAACGTAAGGTGAGTTTATGCCATGTGTTTTATCCAAATTACATGTAGTCAATATAAACAATCCTCCTTTGTTCTATATTTTTCTCTGAGCTAAAATTACGCCATAAAAATTTTTGAATATCCGTTTGGGAAAACTGAAATTGCAGGTCATGTTAGCTTGAAATTGTTCCCACGCTAGTTCCAAATAGATCAAGAAGACCACGATGCCATTGGAAATAAATTGAGGGGGGCTATCAACACTGAATGCGATTTCGCAAATCTTCGATGCTCTGGGGAGTGGCCCCATAGAAAAAAATCATTAAGGCTGACCTTTGCAGGCCATTCTATTGCCCTCTCTTTCCTATCCACCTCTGTGGAAATCTGTTGTTGAGCCAATCTCGAACATATCTCGGGTAGTGAAGAGGCGTACCGTCTTGTTGAAAGTGAAGGAGCTCTTCATTAACTATCGTGTTGACGAACGCGTTCTTGTGATTTTCCATTCGTCTGTAATAAGTTGATCAATTGCTTATTCCAGCATGTTCAGATACATCTCTCCCGTCAGATTGCCATTTAAAAATAAAGGACCTATTACAGCCTCGCCGGGAATTCACGTCCAAACATTAACTTTTTCTGGGTACTGCGCATGACCTCTGAAAATATGAGGGTTCTCATCACTCCAATAGCGGCAGTTGTGTTTATTAACAGTTCCATTAAGGAAGGATGTACATTCGCCTGTAAAACAGATATTTCGAAGCATTTGGGATTCTGTCAAAAAACTGGACCATTTCTTCATAAAATTCCACTCTACGATCTGGGTCATCTTCATTTAATGCCTCTAGAATTTGAATTTTATAAGGATGGAATTTGTGGAGCCTAGTTACCTTGTCGATTGCTCCCACAGATACGTGAGTACCAGCAGAAACCTGTCTTACTGAAGTACATGGATCTGCCAGAGAGAAAAAAAAACTGAAAGATGATGCGACAATAAGCGTCGGCATCTTTCATGTTGCTGTGCCTGTTTTTGGTGACCTTGACTCTGCTTCGTTGACAACATTACCAATAAGTATCGGTAGAAGAGTATTTTAAAGCAATAACAACGACATCTGATCACCTGAAATCGGCTGATGATCTTTTTGATTTTGACAATTATAGCCTTTGTGCTTGGACATGCGCATACAAAATCGATTGACAGGCTGTCGTCTCTTCTTTTAAGTTTTTTCCTCTCTGGATCTGCGGCAAAATGTCCTAAAACCTCAATTTACGTTTTAAATTTGCTATATCTACCCGGTGGCTATTTCTTAAGAACTGCATGACATAAACGTGTGATACATTTTAGTGTTGTATAGTTCAGGACGGAACTAGTTCAAAAGATTGAATCCCGTATGTGAACTAAACGTTTCAATCAGCGGATTCGAAATGATTCGATTAGTTGAACTAAACCGAAGACCGAAGAGTAGAATGAGAATGAATGAACGAAATAGTCAAGGTTTTTCGCACCGACATGCGACAGACAGAGAGAAAAAAAACCCGGCCCATTCAACTATTTTATGTTGATTTGTTTTGAGCTTATTTTTATTAATATTTCGATTTTTATTAAAAAATAGTTTTTAGGAAAAACTGTTTTGTGTTGTTTTGTTTTAAGTTTATTTTTCAAGTTAATATTTATTTGTATTAAAAATATTTTCTAAACATAATCCACTTTATGTTGTGTTTGACTACTTTGTTTTTCCATTTTTATTTAAAATACGATTTTTATAAGAATGTTTTTTTATTTTTTCTGGTCAATAAATTTACTTTATTAATTTTTTATTTATAGGTACGTACCTGTTTTTGCCAAAATTGCTTCACTTTCTTTAAATCTCGTTCAATTTAATATCTACATTTAATTCATTTAGCTTTACCTGCTAAAAATTCATGTAATGAACTAGAAATTCTATATTGAAAATTGAAAATGCTTTTTAACGTTCATCTTTGATCAGTGAACTAAATAAACTAAACGAACTAGTCTTTTGAACTATTCACTTTACTGAACGAGATTGAAAGATGGAAATCAGCAAAGTGAACTAAACTTCCCATTCTTCCCAACTCTAAATTACATTTATTACCACCGTCTCATGTAAGAATTTTAAGGGTGATAGCCCTGGAAGTTTGGTTGAAGGGGCGTCATCTAAATTTTCGTAACAAAAGTTCCCCCTCTATAAGTTTGATGAGTATTTCGAGGATTTTTACAAATCTGTCTATTTACGCAGATAACATGGGTGGTAAGTTTTAAAATGAACATCCTCTAGAATTGACAGAGATAATATAAAAGGAGAAAAACCTTCAATTGACAGTTTTATGGACTCCCACAAAAATTAGGTGTTCAATCAAATGTACAACTTGTAATGAATGTCACGTGGCTTACTGACAAGCGGAAGTGAACGCGAAAGTCCACGAATAAACAGCAGCAGACATTTGATGCAGACTGTATTAACAAAGTTTACAGAATCTTTATTCTGTAGACATTGGTATTAATCACACTCTACGTTACACTGCATTTACAGGCTTTCGCATGAAATACTGCCTAGAAAATCTTGAGATATTTAAGATTATGTAAGCTGAAGTATTTGTGGTTGGGTTTGTATACTCCGTTAAAAAGGGGGTGCTATTAAGGCTTAATAATACCAATAATGTTACCATTTTCTTTCACATTTCGTAAGTCGTCTATGCTTAGAAAGTAGCGTAACTGTGGTTATGATTGTCTCGACAATATTAAACAATTTAGCCGATTGTCAACACTAACCGGTAGATTTGCTGTCACTTGTAAACTGCACTGTATGTTTTCGAGAATTTGGTCCGCATATTTGAGTTTTGAAAGTTAAACTAGTAAGTATTATAACAATAATTATTATGTGGATATGATATATGATTAGGAAGTAATAGTTTTTCTGATGGAATACATTAATTTAAAGTAGCGTCTTTAAATATGTTGTTTTAGTCTAGGTCTTTAGAATATGGGTATACAGAACTGACTTGACTGGTTATTAGTTAATTTCAAACAGTTTTAGAATAAGAGGGAATGGCAATATTTATCTGGTTTTTTAAAATAAACCGTTTTATGAGCTGAAATTTTCATGCTATTAGTATTATGTTCTGATGCCATAAGAATACAAAACATAAAGAATTTTAGATTTCGTATCGCTAATATCAAATTTCTTCAAATTAGTTGCCTAGATTGCATGACTAATATACGAATGCGTCTAATTCATACACAGTATCCCAAAAGAACTGACCTATATCCTTTCCGCTTACATCACAAATAGGTACTATATGGGAGCGTGTAGGATTCAATTTTCACACTTATTTCTATGCATTTCCGAAAATTTGTCACATTTTCAAATACTGTTAGATTATACCAGCGGAGGCCGTGCGTCCATGATAAAAGAACAATATACAGGGTTTTTCAAACTCGATGAACTATTAGACCTTTTTGGAGTTAGAACGAGGATATTCTTTGGAATTTTTGTTGGTCAACGCAGACTGTAGTCTATTGTTTAAAATTATTTTTTCGACCGTGATGTTGCCAGACCTATCCGTACCTGGATATCAACTTTCTTATTTTAATTTAGTTGGTGTTTGGAATCCTCGGCAATGATCGGTGATTAAATCATCTGATATATTTTGGGAAACACCCCTCGAGTGCACAAAATTCTGTTTTGATATTTTGGATAAAACTGTCGTTGTTTCTTATTTTAAATAGAACACTGTACTGTGTGTCCATTTTTCGACACTTTTACGGGGTATCACGCTTAATTTTAAGGAGAGAGGGTTGCGGTTTTCGTGTCACTTGCCTCATTTTTGTGAAACTAAACATGCCGTCAACAAAAATTTCATAGCCCTCTTGGTTTTTGAGATACCGAATGAATTTGAAAATTATCACTTTTAACACACCCCACCGTATTTCAGTTGTCTTTTAATTGATTAGATATCTGAAAATATACTCTTTTAGAACCTTTTCTGTAGAATCCAGTGGCGTAGTTTTTTTCTTGCGTCATCCGTTTTAAATTTATAAAGCAAACATATGTTTTTTTTTAATAGAACACCATGTATATTTTTATCCAGTTCAATTAGGCATTTCCTGGGACTTCCAAAAATATGTAATAGCATATATTTAGTTTTAAAACTAGCTGAATAAACTACACTTTTCTCCAAATACATTATGTTATTTAATAGTAATAGCGCGCATGAAAGAAAAAAATATTTTTGGATATAATTTATTCTGAAGAAAATTAAGCGAGGTACCCCGTAAAAGTGTCGAAAAATTGACGCCCTGTACATTTTTACGTTTTTGGATTCTATATAAAACTCTAAGCATAATTAATGTTTCATGTTATATCTGTAAAGTTATAGTTCACGAGATAGAAACAAATGAAAATGCAGCTTTTGTACAGGGATATCCAAGTAAAAATGAACAGGCCTTATAAATTTGTATTGTTAAAGATGGGACAAATGCTAACGATGGAAGTTTTGGGAATTTTAATGAATTATTCATAAATCTTATTAGGAAAACAATTGAGCATCGAATAAAAAAATATTGTATAAAGTATTGATTTTTTGCCTATTTTTCGAATTATTAAATAGTACATTTTGAGATAAAAAATATTTTAATTTTTTGGGGTGCTGTTTCAACTCTTTAAAATTTCGGTTTGACGAATCCCTGCTTACATTCAATACCTCCAAATAAAGATTTTGCAAAGATTTTATCTTTATTTAGTTTTTAGGTACTAAAAATAATACATATGTCAAAATTTAACATTTCAATGTAAGGAATTCCAGCATATTTTTAATAAGAAGCAGTTTCACCTCTTTACATTACCCTCTCAAATATACACAAAATGGTATACTATGTAAGGAAATAAAATAAAATTAACCTGTTTCGTTAATTCAGAATAGCAAATATTTTTGGATATTTTTAGGGGGTTGTTTTAACCTTTGGAATTTAGAATCTCATCACTCACCCTAAAATCAACCTGCATCTGATGATTAAGCTTTCTATTAAGAAATAAAAAGTAATTTTTTGTGGGTTGTTTCATTTTGCCCCTTGCAAATTTTGTACATTTGTTTTTTTTCTCTCTAATATGCAAATAATGATATTAGGTATATACTATGCTAAAAATAAAATATCATCAACGTGTTTCGCTGTTTTTCAAAATAGCAAATACTTTTTGAAATAAAAACCATTTTCATTTTTAGGGGGGTTGTTTCAACCCTTTTGAATTTGAGTTTTTAAAAAATCTCATGTTATCGAATCCCAACACCCTAAAATCAATCGGTATGTCAAAATTTAGCTTTCTAATAAGAAATTAAAAACATTTTTAATTTTAGAACGCCTTCAATTCTTGTCAAATTTTGCCTTTGTATTTATCTCACGATCTAAAAATAATGTGCATCTTAATATTTAACATTCTAATGCAATACAGCCCACTTTTAGTTTCCATATCGAAAACGAATTTTTACACTTATGTAAGTGTAAAAATTTTGTTTCGGTTTTGTGTCAAACTGTGTTGTAGTGCATTTTGCCGAAGGTTCCAAACTCTGACTTCGCTATTCTTGTGTAAAAAATTTCAACAAATTTTTAGCACGAGGCAGTCTTAACCCACTTGCATTACCGGCTCATAGCTTACATAAACTGAACTGAAACCGAAATTACCTTTTCAGATAAAAAATATTTTAATCTTTTTTGGGTGTTCATTTCTTTTGCGAATGATCACGCTTTAAAAATAATATGGAGGCCAAGATTTAACATTGTAGTGTGGGAAATTTCGATCAATAATTATTATCGGATAGTTTTCACCCCCTTGCATTACGTTCTCAAATATAAAAAAATAGTATACTATGTAAGAAAAATGAAATAAAGTTGACGTTTTCGGGATTTTTGAAAATAATAAATGCTTCTTAAAATAAAAAGTATTTTAACTTTTTGTGTTGTTTTAACTCCTTGGGATTTGAATTTTGAAAATCCCTTCTTATCGAATCCTTACCCTGAAATCAACCTGCACGCCAAAATTTAATAAATATCATCCTCGATCTATTATCGAATATCAAAGATTTTGCAATTTTTTTTTTTTTTTTTTTTCAAGCTCTAAAAACAACTGTATATAACATTCTAGTGTAAGGAGTTACAACTAGTTTTTAATAACAGTTGATAGTTTTCAGCCTCTTCATTATACCCTCCTAAATATACAAAAATGGTGTAGGGGTACTATATTAAAAAATAAAATAAACTTGACGCGTTTCGTGGTTTTCTAAAAAGCTAACACTTTTTAAAATAAAACATATTTTCATTCTTTACTTACGGGTTGCTCCAACCCCTTGTAATTTAAGTTTCGTGACATCCTTGTCGATGCCCTACAACCTAAAGTGCACTTGCATATCAAAGTTCAGCTTTCTATGTCGAGGCGTTTCGGGTTGGTCGTGATGAATGAGTGAGTCGATCTTATATTAAATTTCTTTGTTTTTTTTTAAGAAACTAAGTAAGAATGTCGAGTTCTGGGGTCTATAAAGATGGAATTTGCATGCGATATGATGTTTATTTTACAGTTAGCCAAAGCATCCAAGAGTATTAAATTCCCCGGAGACACTTAAATTTTGACGCAGAAAATGATATAGGTGTATGTATTGAATAAATTCAATGCTACTACCAATAAATTTAGTACATCTTGTTAACATAAATTTAATTCATACGACTTTAAAATAATGCAAGTAAACATCGTCATGTGAATTTTAATTGTGCGAGTAGCATGGTTTAGCCAAGGATTATAAACTAGGCATTGGGTTCCAGCAAGTTGTCAAACGTAATTGAATATCCGACGCATTCGTATTTAAAATTTATCACGGTAGAGTTTTATCGCTTTATTTATCCAGAAAATATTTTGAACTATTTGAAAAGCTTCGAAATCTACTATATATGAACATGACTAACCTGTAGCTAAAGTATGGGAAAAGATAGATCGAAAAATGGAAAGTATCTTCGTGAGGCACTTAAAGACATATGTTTCATAATATGCAAACGAACTGCAATTTGCTTTAGGCTTTGAGTTGAAATAAACATGAATTGCTGTAGAATCCTCACTAAGAAGAAGATAGATACCCTCCAAACCTAATCAAGCAAAATACTATTGGTATCTTTTGAAAATGTCGTAAATCATGTTAGCAACAATGTTGAGAGCAAATCAAATATCTCATTTAAAACTCTGGGTTAACAAAACATCGAAGTGTGCATACGGAATGGTTAAACTTGCCGAACTTATTTAATTGTATCATTCTTTCTGCATTTCCAAAATAATTAAACTACCTTCATACATGACTAAATATGTATGAAGGTATAACCAAAAAGGAATGATATTTATTTTCTAAAATATTTGCCCAAATTGTTTTTACAAAAAATAAACTTGTACTTAGGCACTTAAAATATGGGAGAATATCTTTACTTACACTCGTTATTTTTAGGTACGATAATCCTTGGCCATATCATTATAGTGAGCACCTTCAAGTAGAGATGGAGGTAAGCGAGTACGAATTAAATCCTGCCACAATGGCATCCGCATCACCCACTAAACTATCGCCAATAAAAAAAATAAAAATAAAAATTGAAAATGAGGATGAAGACTATAAACCTGGAGCTACTCCAAAAAAAAAGAAGAAATCACCAAAACTGGCCAAAATCAAAAGCGAAAAGAGGGATCCCATAAGCTCTCCGAAAAAGAAGAAGTCAAAATCTAAGAAGAAAAAGAAACAAGAACACAAACTTTGGACTTGTCGCAGGTGTCTTCAAGAATTCGATACGCGCAAAGGATTAACAGAGCATTCAAAGATCCACAGTGAAGATACTAGTGAAGAACACACTTTCAAGTATGACGAGGAGCAGGATTTGTACTACTGCAACACTTGCTCTGCAGAATACCAAACTCAGGATGAGGTGGAGAAACATATTACGAAAATCCATGAAGAATTTTATTCTTGTGATGTGTGTAGTCACACTTGCAAGAAGGCTTATTCTTTTGCTATCCATATGAAAAGTCATTCGAACGACGATATGATGGTATGTCCACTTTGTAGCTATAGTACTCAAAGAAGAACCTGTCTGCAAACTCACATTAACAGAGTACACTACCATAAGTTTTACTATACCTGTGGTACATGTGGAAAAGGCTTTAATGACTCTGTGATCTACAAAGAGCACAACAATGAACATCTGGGAATCAAGCCTTTTATTTGCGTGGTCTGTGACAAGGCTTTTTGTTATTCAAGGTGAGTAATTTTTTTAAGAAGAATTTGTATAGTTTTGAGTATAAATTATATTTATGATGGTTTTATGTTGAGTTGATTTCAGGAAATCTCCTCTATTGCTTAATTTATCGATAATTTTAATAAAGACTGATGCTTTTCGAATGTAAGGTCGGTCAATATTGCTTTGACACACACAACTTGATTGAATTTAGCTCTTTTATTTGGTAATATTCCGTAAATATTCTTAGGTAAATAAAAAATCCACGGGTCTGAAAGTGAATTATGTCAATCTTCTAGGAAAATTGAAGCTAATACTCTCTTACTGTATACCGAGTATTCCAATAGTATCACAATAGTCGTATGTGATGTGCTAATATTTCTGGAATTAGTATATTTGACGGAGGCTAATTTTCACAAAATATACATTTTCACAACTGCTCCAGGGCGGATCTAAAATATTCAATTTTAATATATTAAAGACCGCATTATTTTCACGAAAACTCGGAGTACCTTTGTTAAAGATATTCGAAGAGGAAGGAATACTGACAAAAATAGAAAATGTTGAATATAACTGTTACTAAATATATTTTGCTTTTGTATCCGAATTCCTTTTTATATTTTAGTTAAAATATGGCAGTGCTCGATTTTGTTCGGTAATTACATCTTTTCAACGCCTTTAATTATTGTCACTTATTTTATTGCTTTTTTGCATCAAACTTGTTTTGATCATGATTTGAGTCAGTGAAGACAGAGTTAGCTTTTCATAGGAACCCACGGAAATTGCGTTTCTAAATTTACGACAATTTTTATCATTTCCAAATATGATTCCTTCAAATTTGCCAATTCCAGAGATATTTACCAACACTAAAACGTTTTGGTTATTTTATACTCAGCATCTAGTAACGCCGGTTCTGTAATATCCCCATCCGTTTTGTTGTAGATATATGAACATTCACCAAGTGAGACACCACACGGTCTATATAGATGGCACTCTCCATAAGACCCAGTGCAGCATCTGCCTTAAAGTCTTTTCCAAAGTGGATACTCTGTTGAAACACATAACTTCCAAACATAAAAACGGCGATGACCGAAACGAAAAGCGACACTTATGCGACCTCTGCGGCAAAGGATTCGGGTCGAGCGACAAATTGAAAATTCATTATCGAATTCACACGGGTGAAAAACCTTTTCATTGTCGATTCTGCGAAAAATGCTTCACGAAGAAAGATTATCTTATTATGCACGAACGAGTACACACGGGGGAGAAACCGTACCCTTGTGAATATTGTGGAAAATGTTTCAATCAAGCATGTTCCCTCAGGATACACGTCAGGGGACATACAGGGGAGCGCCCGTATATTTGCCAGTTTTGTAATGGTGGGTACATATCGCGTGGATCGCTGAATTTGCACATGAAATCTTGTTCTGGCGATAAAGGAGAATAGATATGGCTTATGCCAGAAATTGGATAGTTGCGTTATAAAAAAGTTTTGAATCGCTCATTGTTGAAAATAAGATAATTTAGGGTAGTGGGCTGTCCCTTGCCTCTTGACATTAATCTACTCTGTCTCACTTCGATAGGTACATCTAATTTCAGGAAATATGCCGGTACTTTCATGTTGATACATCTATACAATTTCTTCATGTAAGATCCTGGCTGTACTTAATTGCATTATGAAAATTTTTGTCTGAAAATTATCTGAAGGTATTTGTTTTTTGCTTCGCAACGTTTCATTGTATATTTAGTCTTATTTTGGCTAAAATTCGGAGGTTTTAAAACCTTAATTTTGTTATAAGTATTGACAAATATGACAAACATTCAATTGCCCGAAAATTTAAATCACATTATTAAAATATATTTTAGCTGTTTACCAGGGCATTTCAAAAATTCTAGGCATATGTCAATGGTTTTTTTTTATTTAAAGCGTTCTAAATATTTTCAGAATAGTGATGTGAAATTTATAAAGTTACTGAATTAGACTGTTCTAGTTTGGGTGCAATGTGCTTTGAGCCTTTTATCATCGAGGTATCCAATCTGTTTTAATCGGATGTCGAAAATAAAATTGTTAGATCAGACATTACTATATTAGTTGATAGCTTATAAAAATAAATAGTTCTATTGCTCGCTAAATTCTATATATAGTCAGTCCTACTGCGAAAAATGTTAAAAGAACAATTTTTTTTGTGAATTCGATAAGTCAGTCGAACCTAACAATTTTCGGCTTTCATCTATTAAAATTAAACTAAGATAGGAAAATTAAATTTGTTCTAGATCAAACCGCTTAGAGGCAGTGCTATGGTACGACACGCTTTTTTTGTGCCTCCCTCTTTATATAATATTTTTTTAAAATTGTGCCTTCCTTAGATCCACAGAACACTAAGCCCCCCTTTATTCAAAATTGGTTGAAACCTCAAAGAATTAAGTAACGGATTATAGATTTTTGGGAAATTGAATGTTGTCAGTTTTTTTTATCTTGTGTATTTAAACATATTAACTAATCTATTGTTAGGCAAAGCCTTAAGCTAATTGAATGTTTCAAACTCATTATGTTCAATTTTAATTCCTTTTTATATAAAAATGAATACAATGTTAGCAGTTATCTATCTAATTTACTATCTTGGTTTTTCCTTACTTTAAAAAATTTAACATTTACAACTTACGTTTTGGAAATTGAAGATATTCAGCAAAAAAATAAACGGAATAATTTCTTTTTTTTAAGTTGTCAAGAGCTATCAGATGTTTAAAATAAGTGTAGCTTAGTCGTTCATTAAAGAATAAAGGGTGGTCGCGACTGCAAGAAATAGTTTATCAAAATGCGTTTGAAACTTTTTTTTATAGAAAGGCTGTTGTAGATAATTTGGAAATAACTCCGATCAATTGTAAAGTAGCTGAGTTTAGAAACAAATATGGTGTTTAGTATATTAATAGCATAGATATCTATAGTGTTTGTAAAGTGTTTGCTTATTTGTTAAATGATGTTTAGTGAATTATAGTTGAACTATCAACGTTGTTGAATTTTTTATGTGCAATTATTTTTTTTAAAGCAAATATGCTTGATAGTTTCATGTTTAATCTATTCTGCTATTTCTAGTCCATTTTTGATTTCAATTCGATGCACAGGCAAAAGAGCGTTCTAAGAGCGAACTAAAATTTAAACAGGAATAGAAAGTAGTTTTTTTAATATTAAAGCTGACGCGATGCAGAAAACATTTTAACAGTTGAAAACTATTCCATTATTTCATATTATCATATTAATTAAGATATTAAATAATTAAAACTCTGAAACTGAGATAATAATACAAGCCTTGAACGTGAACGTGAACTGCTGTCGGTGTTTGTTATTGTTTTTTTTTTGTGTACATGTTGTGATCCCTATGGGTTCAACAAGGCATTTCATTTCAATCAACTCTAGGTTGCTGGTCCTGATGATGGCACAAACTAGTGCCGAAACGTTGGTCATTTAGTAACAATAATTTAATAAAACGGTCGAAAAAGCTGAAAAAAACCTCCCTTTCTGAGATAATAATGATAATATACTGGCAAATAGAGTATAGGCGAGTTAAAACTAAGTACTATGAACTATTTAGTGCCTCTATTTAAATGCTCAGTGAAGTTATATGCAGAAAACTCGTTTTATTTGATTTAGAGGAAACAAATCACCAAAATATTCTGGGCAGTTTTTGTTCACTAATGATCTCGCAGGAATACGCACCATAAGCACTAATGTTTCATCATCTGCATCCTTTTCTTCTAAACAAAGTATGGAATGTATAATAACCTCATTTCCGTATGCAAACAGCCAATCAAAATCGCAATGTTTGTTTACTATTTTAGACTGTCTAATATTTCACCTCACGCATGGCCCTTCGCTCGCTTCGTATGCTTCAGGGGTGCAACCAACAAAAACGAACCCAAGGCAGGCCCAAAATGAAGAAAAAGGCCTTTTACAAACCTAACGTTAAAAAAATTCAAAAAAACACCGACGAAAATCGAATCAGGGCCGTTATATCACAGGCACAGCATCTGACCGCTGCACCACCAGAGCACTTGAAAGCAATTCATCGCACCGTAAAGACATGGGTAAACTAGCATTTCAAATTTGGCCACGCCTTCAGTGATTCTATTCCGATTGGCTCTGTGCGTACGGGAATTAGGGTATACTTTCGCAAGTAGCAATAATATGCACTATAAGAACTAATGCCTCATCGTCTTTACCACCGTTGTCTTCCAAGCAAAGTATCGAATCCTTGGCTGAAGTATTAACTATGCTCTTTTCCTATGCGCAAACCTTCTTTTACCACGGGAATATTTAGTACTTTGAAAGTAAATTCTTTTTATGCAAGTTTTTTTTTGCCATGGGAATACTTGGCACTTCGAGAGTAAATTATATTTCCGAACCATTTCCTTTATGCTTATCATGAAAATATTTGGCACTTGGCAAATAAATTCTATCTTCGAACCGTTTCCTTTATGCGTACTTTTTACCATGGGAATACTTGACAGTTTGAAAATAAATCCTGTTTTTGAACTCATCATTTACGCACATTTATATGCGTTCTATCGCCACTACTATGGAACTCTCGACAACCTTTTGCATCGCCTCAACTCCGATGGATTCACACCAATGCATATGCAGCCGATCCTTCAATACTGCTCAATGGAAAGTTCGAAGGAATTCTGTGCATTCGTATGCAGAGTGTCCTTCGCTTAGTTGAAGAGTGGTGTAGGGGGCACTCCCTACATCACCTCCCAGGAACATGGAGATGGTACTCTTCACCAGAAAAAGGAGGACGGAGCCACTACGGCCTCCGGCCCTCCTAAACACACAACTACATTTTGCGTCTGAGGTAAAATACCTTGGAGTCCCCGTCGATGCTAAAATAACTTGCAATTTTCATTTAGAACGAATACTAAAGAAGGCATACATTTCTTATGAACAGTGTCGCAGGACCATGGGAAAAACCTGGGGGACGAATGTGGATCTATACTGCTATCATAAGACCCATGATTGCCTATGGTGTCATAGTTTGGTGGCCCAATAGTCAGCAAAAAACGGCAATGCTTAAGCTCAGTCAGGTATATAACTAACTGCCGGCCTAACCATAACGGGAGCTATGAGAGCAACTTCAACCAGAGCCATGGAAGTAATGTTGGGCTTGCCGCCCCTAAATATTTATCTAAAGGAGGTGGCTCTGACTACATTGCTGAGGCTCAATGTCCTTGGTGTGCAACCCAGCATAAAATATGGAGAGACTAGATGCCACCTGTGGGAACGGTCAGTCGGAAGACTGCCACTACTGCAGGCCAGCGCAGACAGCATACCTCCCAAGTTTGTTTTCGACAAACTATATGATGTGCAAATAAAACTAAAGTCCGTTCAAGTCTATTGCGCTGTTACGTCATATCATTCCATCTTTCTTTATGCAATGAACGTATGTACTAAATTGGTCCGTCAAATTGGAATCTTTGACATCGATTTGCGTCAATGTCAAAATATCAAACAAAAATAACAGATTTCATTCATTTATTGGTTTGTTGGTAGTTGGTTTGTGTTTTACGCTAATAATTGCTAATAAAAATAATTTTGAGATGCCCCACCCGTTCAGTGAGAAAGAGCAAGCTTTAATTTTAAAATTAGTGCATTATTTCACACGTGAAAAAGATGCTGGTAAGCCACTTTTACCCTGGAAAGCTGTGCACAATGTAAGTAATATATATTTTATTTATTTGATAATACTAAAAAATGATATCTCTAGAAACAAATTATTTTTGATGTGTAAACATCTTACGCGGCGATATGAGGACAAATCTCGGCAAATGAGGCGGAAATGCGCAAACCAATTCTAGCCGCTAGGGCGGTATTTTATACAATTTTGCCATTTAAAATCGTTTTAAATGGATTTTATACGATAAAAAAGCATATTTATATGCATATATAACCGTCAAGAGTATTATTTTTTAATTATTATATTCGCAGTGTATTTCGATCCATAGCACAGCTTATTTTTAATCGACGGTTGAATTTAAAATGAATTTTCGCTTTAAAATCCACGACAAATTTGTCCGAAGCCATTGCTATTGGCCTAAAAAAGATCCGAATTTTCGGATTTTTATACAATTTTGCCATTTAAAATCGTTTTCAAACGGATTTTAGACGATAAAAAGCATATTATTACTTTAAATTAAACAAACTGTCATAAGTATAATGCACATGCCCAGACGCTTAAAACAATATTGTCATAGCACTCTTCTAAAATTTGAAAAAGTTGGTTTTTGACTTTCCCAAATCAAAGGATATCGACGCACGATTACTAGGTAAATAAGCTGTTGTATGTATGTTGATGTTATTCCTGGTGGCATTATATTTTCGTGTCGAAATTGTGCATTGAATTAATCCACTCCGAAGCTGACATAAGTAATAAGTATGTAAAATTGATAAAAACGGAACGTGCTCTTGAATAGAAAACAGGTACAGAGACATCTTTTGGCTAGTGTAAAAAATAACGTACGAGTCTATCTAAGAAGTACGGATCTTTTCTTTTGACGTCAGAAATTCTGACGTAACAGCGCAATAGCCTTGAATGGACTATATATAACCGAAGGTGCGGTTAACATTTTCGTGGATGTCTCAAAAACCCAGGAATGAGCAGACTGTGGAATTTGCTTCCGACGCTTGCGGATTGAACTCAAATGGTCTATGGAGGGACACGCAAGCATAGTTCAGCTTCAACTTCCTGCTATATCCATATTGTTCACAGGAATACTTAGGACAAGCCTATCAAAATCTACACGCATAATAGACAAGCACTACTGGCCCTGAAAAGTACTAGAATACCTCAATTCACTGGTGCATGCGACTTTAGGGCAAGATGGGACGAAACGACTAACTGTCGACTGGCCAGGGAGCTACTAAGCTACCCCAATGAGTCTGCAGCAAAAGCATACCTGGGTATGTCAAGGGAGAGCCTACGACTCATCGCGGGGATTCGGACTGGGCACTGCCAGCTAAGGAAACATCCCGACACAATTAGATTATGTGAGAGACCTCGATGCAGAGGCTCTAAAGGAGGACGAAACAGTAGAGCATCTGCTCTGAGATTGCGACGATGTTTCGGAACTAAGGGAATCCATTTTGGGAGAACGGTGGTCAACCATGGCTTTTCTCAGAACAGCCTTCTCGCGCAACATCGCCGCCTTTTTCGTCTTTCGTCCCATCGTCCACTAGGCTGGACGATGGGCTAGACGGATTGTATGATCTAGGAAGGTCGCACAGAGGGTCCAACGGGGCCCAAGTGCCGTGACCTTTTAAGACCACCATTTCCAGATTCCAGAAACCTTTTTATAGTCTCTAAATGGCATATGCAGGGGTAGGTTGTATTCAACTGATTTTTGAATTAGTATGTTCACAGTAAACAAGGGATGACTTACTTGTGTACTATATTTTTTGCGGAATACTGCTTGTTCGATGGGTTGATAACAGTCTAACTTTTTTGTCTATTTGTTTCGATTAATTCGATTAATTGGGTAAGTAGTTTATATATAAGTTATTTAAAACACTATTTTGTACCATTTTTAACACTTTATTATTGCTTCGTTCAAGTTCTCACCAATAGCTTGTTCTAAGGAACTGCTAAGGAACTGTTTTAGTTTGGGTAATAATTAATCTTGGCTCTTATTATCATTTCAGCCAAAATGTCACCCCTTTCTGTAGCTTTATAATTTTTCAGCTATCTCAAGAGGGAAATGTGTTGCTCCGCGGTTAATTCCAGAACCTTCTAATCCTATATTTATTGTCTAGGGAGCAAGTTGTAGAGTTGCTGGATAGTATTTTTCAGTTATTGTTGGATACCTTTTTTTATGTTTATACCATTCTCGTCTTCAAGAGTTATTATTGGTACCTGATGTTTCTTTATTTGATTTAAGGCATTTAATGTTTTTATTTTTTTTTCTGTACAAGATTTTCGGCTGTGAGCCTGTCGAGCTCTTCTAGATAGTTTATGATTATTACTGTTGCCTTTGTCCTGAGATTTCTGTAAGGTTCTCTTGCCTATTGCTCATTTTTTGTCAAGCACTCTTCGCTGTTCCATTTTTCTTTTAGTTCCCCTGCATTCCTATAGGATTCCCTACTTTGTTGAAGCAGTTCGATATTTATTGTTATTTACATATTTGTTTTTATCTGTTAATTGTTATGTGATTGTGATTTGTCTTACTCTGACTGCCTACGTTATTTAATACTGCTATGTCTTGAATTAGAGTTTTATAAATGATGGTACATGATAAATTTGATTTTTTTGTTCATCCGTCCTGTTTCTATGTATGTTTTTTTTTACTAAAGAAGGTTTTCATATAATAATAATTGTTCTTCTAAAAGCCATACTTCTAGATTATGTCACTCAGTCTATATTTTCCTTCTAGATGTTTGGTATATATATGTTTGGAGACAATTTCTCTACGTTTATATATCTAGATTTTTGAGTGGAACTTTTTTAGGCGCGCTATATCTGGAGAGCAACTTGATGATGGTTACGCGAACGGAAAGGCTACAAAAGGTGAACCAAACAAAATGTGCAAATACGGCGTGACGATCGAAACTAGAGAGGGAGACATTTCGTGATCCATATCACCATCCGTCAGTTAATGTTAATAACAAATAAAATGTCTGCTTTATTATTGAAACATTGAAAACAAAACTGTTTGTTTCCAAAAAGAATTATTTATATGATTTTCGATAATGTTAAAGGGATTACAATTAAATTAAACTTATTACACGCTATGATCGATCCAGTAATGGTAATAGAATTATTAGAATTGGTAATTTTTTAAAGAATATAAATCGAAAAATACGTTAGGTAAATTTATGCAAGAATAATAAAACAATCTCTCTCCAGTCAATTTTAGTCCGTGTAAATGATGCATCTTTCTAAATTTTGTCTTTATAATTTGGAGCATTTTGTGAAAGTTTTATTTTCAGATACTTAATTCAAGTATGCACGACTTTTGTCTTTTTTTAATATCATTGTCCTAAAATCGTCTCTGTTTTATTGGAATATTCTTTTTTAACATTTGTAGTATTGACGATCTAAGTAGCATATTATAATTCTTTCAATTTTGTTATTGGAAAGTGTTTTTCAAAGACGCACGATGTCGGACATTTTTCAACGTTTGATTAAATGCAAAAAATAGCGGTGCCAACCTTTTTTCATCAACAGGAAGGGGAACCATAGCGATAGTCGAAGGATGAAAGTCAAAAATTACTCACACCAAAAAAAAAAAATTAAGGAATAATAGTCAGTCGATGGTTATAGTCTTGCTGCTTTTTGTATAAATGGTTCAGTTTGTATTAACTGGCGTGAGATTTAGTTCTGATTGGTTTTTGTTTGGTTTGACAATTTAGTTTTGCTACGCAATATAACTGCCGTTTTTTTTTGTTGAGTTCTGAACTTTTTACTTAAATTGAACTAAAAAGGGGTAGGGGGGAGCATGATAGTGAAATAAATATTCGAATGATTAGGCGAGTTTCTCTTTTTTTCGAGAAAATAACGATAATACAAAGTTCGCAATATTTTATATATTACCTTTGCGTCAAATTTGTTGGACCACGGGTACCTATTTGAGCCGACAATTCTATGTGTGTCTAGAGATACCAATTCTACTTTGCTTTTCTGGCTTTAGCATGCGCAGAATTATAAATGTATCAGAATTACCCATGTCTTTACGGTCCAGTCCAGTGAATTGCTTTCAACAGGTTCTGGTAGTACAGTGGTCAGACACTATGCTGGTGATACAAGTGGCCTGGGTTCGGTTTCCGTCAGTAACAAGGCATGATTTTAATTTTTTTAAAGGTTATGTTTATATCCTTTTTAAATTTGAGTTAGTTTGGGTTAGTTTTGTTTGGTTACGCTCCGGAGCGAGCGAAGTTAGTGGAGGACCCTGCGTAATTTTTTTTTATTGCTCCCTTGCATTTTTACATTAAGATAAGAAATTCTGCTTGCTGCAGGTGTTAAATTGCTTTTTGAGTGCAATCTGTAAATAGAAATTTGCATATGTGCAATATTAAGTACTAAGCAAAGAGTTTACAAACACTTACTTAATAATAATTACTAATAAAATATAAATCTGTACTGCATACCGTTTTTATAAAATTCAGAGATGTTACTCCAAAGATGGCTTCGCGATTTTTTAGTGTAATGAATTTAGAAAGTTCATATACATATACTTTAGTTCCAATTTACGAACAGGGTTTTGAAAACAATAAGGAATTAGACAAACACTTTTCACATATAGCCTGTTTCAGATAGTTAGATCGGCACGTTTTTATATAGATAACAAAATATAATATATTATTCATCTAATAGACATTTTTGAATCATGTCGAAGAAAGTTGATTATCGATTTTCATTTTAAAAAAGAGCTGGAAGACAAAGCCTAATAACACTTTATATTATTAATTAACGTTAAATATAATACTTATAACTTGTATTGAAAAATGAGTTTTGTATTAATAAATGATAAGATGATTTGCACTGACTACATACATCAGCGCGAATTTAACAGTAAAGCTCATTTTCTAAAATGAACTATACATATTTCAAGTGTACATTCGCGTTTACATATTTTTACTGAATTAGGTTTTAATATATTTCCTTATTTTTGCATGACCCTGTATAAATATCCGGATTAGTATAATAGAATGAAATAAGATAAACTATACTGCCAACGAAAATGTTGAGTAAGTGAAGGATATTGTTTTATGTTTCGCTTAATTGTTTTGATTTGTGTTTATAGATATATATTTAGCTACCAAATTTATATATGTAGTAACAATTGTTATTTTATCGATTCCTTTGAGGAAATATATGTAATTGTGAGTTTATTAATTTTCTTATTGACATGCAATAAGTTATAGACACTGTACTGATAGGTTCCTTATTAGTTTTATTTAGGTGATGTGTAATCGAGAGCTAAATTAATCGAATACTACTGCCAAAATAATGAAATATTGTCTGGAATATCTTTTGTTTTATTACCTAGGATCCATTGTTAATGCATATGTAGCAACACCAAGTAATTTTAAATATGCACGCAATAGAACTGGGTTATGCTTCTGCCTGTAACGATTACATTTTTTGTAATCTGCGTTGGGATATATAGGTCTAAATTATATTTTAACTTACACCTCTGTTAGTTTTAATATCAAATATATCAAAAAACAATAATTATTTTTTTTGCATTTTATTATTTTTTATAACGTTATGTCTAAAAGAGGGTCATATAATTTGTGGAGAATTGATAAATTAATGGCATGTGTCATTAGTTTATTATCCCCTTAAATCGTTAGTTATTCACAAAGCATTCTCTACACCCAAAATCTACCGTGTTTGAAATATCGAAATTAGTCCAGCCGAATTTTAGCAGGGAGAGTCGGGTAAATTAACAGGGTTACAATGAAATTGCTGTAAAAACTGAAAACTTCATTTCACTCAAACATTTCATTCAACATCAAGTTTTAATAAACATAAAAAAAATCCAGAGAAAAATCACTTAGCTCATGTTATGATAAATAGACAAAACTCTGAAATTCGTCAGTTGAGTTAGTGGGGCAAGTAAATGATCAACAAGAAAAACATGTCACATAACACTATTCGTCCTTCGTGGCTTGTGCCATCATGAATCACCCCTGAAGCATTAAATCCAGTCTTCGAAAGTTAGAATCTTGTAAACTTCTTGACATCTTGGACAGAAAATCTTCACTTGTGGAGGCGGGATCAAAATCAGAATCGTCAAATATCATCGAGTTAAAGGCTTCAATGTCACACTTTTCGAAGCTTTTAACTGCCGTTTTAATAGCAGCTGTCTTTAAAAAACGTCCACAAAATGTTTGGTTATATCCTTATCGTTAGCATTTTTACCTGGGTTTTACCACCAGGCCTGCTTGTAGAAGTTTTTCTAATGATCCAGAAAAGCCTATATCATTGTGGCGGCATAAGGTAATTGCTGCTCATTTCATCAGTGGGTCGAATGGTTGTCCACAATAAGCAAAATTTGCAGAATTAAATGGTTGGGGTGGTGTTAATTTTTGTTAATTTTATTGCTGTTGCATATTGAAAACCTAATTTTCTCCTCTCAGCGCAGATGCAACGAAAATTTAAACTTCTGTTCTGCGTTGAACAGCACTTTCGATCTGCCATTACTGTCTGTTAAAGCATCATTTATTTTAGACTTAGTTAGCTTATGTTTGGGAATTTCTAAAATAACATTTGCATTATTAACTAACAAGTCTCATGCTCCACAACATGAAGGGTAGTCGTTAGTCGTCATATCAAGAGCGCCTTTTTGTCTTTTTCGTGTACGTTCTCACCATCTAGAAATGCAAAAGAAATAAAATTATAGTTAAATATTATCATGCCTACATGCTAAGTAGCGTGTACCGATGGGGCAAAATAACGAACGAAGGACGAATCTCTCGCACCTAAAACCTCGAAATATTTTTTGGCATTTTGCGATAACAAATTATGACATCATTAAAATACTGCTGATTTTTAAAATTTTCAATATAAAAAGAAAGGCACTTAATTTATTTATTTGTGAAATCTCGTACTTTTTGAAACCAGCCAGGCCCGCCTGTATCTTTTACGCGATAGAGTGGCCATGGTTTCGATTGAAACGATATTTTCTCGTGTATCTTAAGCCTACTTACCAGAGCTTCGACTGTCGCCCGCGACAAATCCCCACTCCTTGCCTTTTCAATGTCGAGCGACAGCCATCATGACACGATGATGTCAACCATCTGTCTTTACAACACAATATCCACAAAGAAATGAGTGAAGTTGATTCAAACCAACTACACCGACACGAAACAGGCGACACTGTGGAGAGGGTTAGAGGTTCTGACGTCAATTATCTCCTATTGTAGCTTTGTAGAGCGAGTGTAGCTGGCGACAGTCGAAGCTCTGAGAACTAGGTTTTACAATTAGACATTTGTTGATTTTCAGCCTTGATGTAAGAGATAGATCTGATAATAACAGAATATTTGGAAAATGTTTGTCAATTTGCTCTAGGTCATTTTACTCCATTCACCCTAAAGAAGAAACTCTGAAGTAAATGAAAATTTGCATACCAGATTAAAAATATTTATTTATCATTAAATTGAGGGGTCTATACAATAAATTTTCAATGAGACGTTAGCGGGAGGGTGGAGGAAAGAAAATTGTTATTTTTTGACAGTTTTAAACAATATGTTTAAACTTATGAAACTCTCTACAGTTTAGATTTCTTTTTTATTGCTTTACGAAGAATGTGACCCTGTTATGAATGTCTACATTAACAATCACTTGACATTGCCGTGGCATACTGGCGACTGACAGCTTGATAAATGCCCTAGTTATATTTTGTCACTCTTTAATATATTTGTAGCGCGATTTTAAAAAATAAAGAAATAAGGAGAAAAAACGCTTAATCTAGGGGCTAGTACGTTCCAATACAAAACAATCGTGAAACATTGTGAGATACTCCTAAACCATGGACATACAAGTGTTTATAAGTACGCCACTGCACATCATACATTTAGGTATTTTTTTTTACCAAACACAAACAAATTTTTCATAAAGTATAAATCACTTACAAATTTTGCACGATACAACACCAAAAAGTTGAAAGAAGCAAAGTTTTGCAGAAAATCGATATTTCTGAAAATATATCAGATATTAAAAAAATGTACAGATCACTTTCTTTCCTATGACCCAGTGATTCAATTGGCGTATAGTGACAAAATTTAAAAAAAATTATTGAAGTTACATGTAGTTGAAATTGGAGCCAAAATCATCGTCTTCTTTGATATACTGTATATACAAAAATTTAACAGCAATGGATCGATCTATTAACCAATAAAAACCGGATGTCGATATCATATTTGGTTAAGGGAATATTCACTTTTAAATTTAGGCGAAAATTTCCTTGCTCGAAAGCAAATGGTCAGCAGTTTAGATAATTAAATATTTTATCAAATATAAATTTATTTCGATCAGAACGTTTATAAAATTGATGAAACCTAAGAATATTTTATAATACAACAGCTACATAGTTCTTAATTTAAGATTTTTTTGAATATATTTTCATCGAAAAGTATTTTCTTAAGTAAAAACGATGAGTCGGCTACATAAAACTATTTATTTTATGTTAAAAGTTGACTAAGGTAAATACAATTTACAGATTTAACATGGGTAGCACCATTATTAAGAAGAGATATTAAAATTTATAATATTTGGCGATTTAATTAAACGAAGTACTTCTAAGAAAATTAGAAAGCACGTAAAGATAACTTGGTAGCGGGGGTTATATTCATACACGCTGGCGTCAGGGTGTCCGGAATTACCGTTCGGATAATTTCAGGGGTGATTCTACATAAGAAAACATGAAAAACTTTACATATGAACTTTTGTCCGGAAATGCATAGTTTCCAAGACTTTTGTAAAAATCGTTTTTTATTAATATCTTAAATATCATTTTACCGATTTTATTAAAGTTTGGTAGTGTTGTCTGTAATAATAAAGGGCTCTTTGGCTTTAATTGTATTAAAAATATGAAGTTGTGTGTCGTCCCGGGAGCATCATACCGAATATTTAATATTATATATTTTTTTTCGTATTAAACAACTAAAAATACAAAATTTTTATTTCTTGAATTGTTTTCTGTCTTGCCTGGTTTTCGACATAAAAAATAAAATCCGGTTTATTACATTTCTTTAGGGCAACACATTCTACCTCAAAAGCTGGTGGGTAACTATTCTAACTAACTAACTAAACTGTTCATAAAAATTGTTATAATAAATTATTTCAACCTTTATTTTTTTTCAATCAAAGGCTCCCTTGATAATTCATTTAGATACAACTTGCTGCGCTTTCCAAAGATAAAAATTAATCTTTATTACATCCCGCGATGAAACAAAAAAGGAAAGACCAAATGAATGGGTGCAATAATTATTTATTATAACAATTTCTATGAATAGAATAACCATTGATTTTTAGAAAAAAAATAGTAACCCACCAGTGCGCCACTGACTTTTTAAAATATTTTATATTTTTTTTCGTATTAAACAACTAAAAATAAAACATTTTTTTTCTTGAATTGTTTTCTTATCTTGCTCCGTTTTCGCGAGAAAAAATAAAAGCCGGTTTATTACATTTCTTTAGGGCAACAAATTCTGCATCAAAAGCTGGTGGGTAATTTTTTTTTCTAGAAATCAATCATTTATTATATTCATGGACATTATCATAAATTATTGCAATCGTTAATTTTTTTTCAATCGAAGGCTCCCTTGATGATTCATTTAGATACAACTTGCTGCGTTTTCCAGAGAATAAAAATTAATCTTTATTACAAAAGGAAAAACACAATGAATAGGTGCAATAATTTATTATAATAATTTCTATGAATAGAATAACCATTGATCTTTAGAAAAAAAATAGTAACTCACCTGCTTTTGATGTAGAATTTGTTGCTGTAATGATATGTAATAAACTTATTTTATTTTCTCGAAAACGAAGCAATATATGAAAACAATTCAAGACACAGAAAGGCTGTATTTTTAGTTGCTTAATACAAAAAATATATAAAATGTTTCAAAAAGTCAGTGGCGCACATTTCTGTTGCCAATAATATTCGGTATGATGCCTTCAGGATACCACTGAGTTCATATTCTTAATCTAATCAAGGCTAAATAAGCCCTTTATTATTACAGACCACTCTGCCAACTGTCAACAAAATCGGTCAAAGGATATTTCCGATATTAATAAAAAACCGATTTTTTGAAACAAATTTGACACTTTGTATCTTGAAAACTATGCATTTCCGGATAAAGGTTCATATGAAAAAAAAATTGTTCATGTTTTCTTATGTAGCATCACCTCTGAAATAAATCGAACGGTATTTCAGGACACCCTATATTTGCTAAAATGCAATTCTCGCACACTTCTAAGTCATGGTACATTAACAAAATACATTACAAATAAATCAGTCAACTGCACTTCAGTACCATTTGTCGTTATATATTTTCTAGAAAATAAACTATAAGATATATTCTGTATTGAAAATGTAAATCATAATATCTGCAATTTTGTGATATCGTAAAGGAGAGTGGCCTAACTTCGACGAAGGCAACTTTGCAGTCATCAACTACGGAAAAATATTAATTAATCAATTAATTATTCTAGTATATACTCCCAGTTTGACAGGTCAGTCTATTACATATTTAGCAGGAGGTACCAGTACAATTAATGGTAATCTGAAGCAGGTACATGATGCTTCCAGTTAAATCGGCGTTTCACTAAACTAACTAACTAACTAACCCAACTACATAAGTCATAAAAATGTGTCTCAATATGGAGGCTACCAAGGGGTGAGAAGGTATGGTGGAGGCAAAATATTATTTATAAATACCTCGTATATTTATTAGTCAAATAAAGGAAAAATATTTTAAATTAATTTCAAAAAAAATTGGCCTAGATAGATTATTTGATGTGTAAACTTTTTGCATTCAGCTTAATTTTAGAAAACTTCTTTTGAGGTTGTTTAACTACAATCATGCTGTTGTTTATTGTTGTTTGGAATTCCGCCAAACAACAGCATGATGTAGTTAAACAACCTCAAAAGAAGTTTTCTAAAATGAAGCTGAATGCAAAAAGTTTACACATCAAATAACCTATCTAGGCCAATTTTTTTTTTAATTAATTTAAAATATTTGTCCTTTATTTGACTAATAAATATACCTATCGAGGTGTTTATAAATAATATTTTGCCTCCACCATACCTTCTCACCCCTTGGTAGCCTCCTTATTGAGACACATTTTTATGAATTATGTAGTTTAGTGGAACGCCGATTTAACTGGAAGCATCATGTACCTGCTTCAGATTGTACTGGTACCTCCTGCTAAATATGTAATAGATTGACCTGTCAAACTGCGAATATATAGTAGCAGAGTTTTCATCATTTAAGTCTTCTTTTAGACTTCTTATTACGGTATACATATATGTTTTAGGATAAAAAGATATGGCTTAATTCCTAATACGTTTGTAATAAAATTAGGTGGGTTAGTGCTGCAAATTATGAAAATCTTAAAATATATAGAAAAAACTGAAAAAGACTGGCGAACCAAAATCATAAAAGGTTTTTAAATTGTTTGTGTTGTATAGTAGCATAGCTGAAATATATATTTATGAGCAAAGTCATTTAGGTTTATCGGAGGTATTTTTCTGGATGGGTAATAATCAGCTTACGTAACGTAAAGTTATGTATTATTATAATTATCAGGATATATCTGGACGAAAGTTTGTCGGGTTTTCTGATATGCAGATTAGGGAGAGGGGAGGACTCCTTCTCTTCCAGTTATAGGTTAGAGGTAAAAATTATCTCTAAAGTCTTGATTAATGGTGAATACTAATCGACGATGATATTTGTATGTATGTTAGACTGAAATGAGATCTGTGGAATCTACGTTCTAAGTATTAAAAGTTTTAACTTGATTTGATATAGCCTTATGATTCAGAGGAGGAGAGGAAAGATTTTGCCTTTCAGCCAATTTCTGCTTTTTGATGTGTAAACATCTTACGCGACGGTATGAGGGTAAATCTCGGCAAATGGGTCGGATATGTGGGGACGGAAATGTGGGGACGGAATGTGTAAACCGATGTGACATTATCACTCGTGCGCATTGAGGAGCAAGCTAATCCAGGACGGCCGCGATTGCAACGACTCAAATGGTGCTTCTAAAAAGCTAGCCGCTAGGGCGGTATTAGATTTTCATTATATTTTATTCATAGTGGATTTGGATCCATAGCAAAGCTTATTTTTAATAGACGGTTGAATTTAAAATGAATTTTCGCTTCAAAATCCACGACAAGTTCGTCCGAAGCCTCGGCTATCGTCCTAAAAAATCCAGAAATTTCGGTTTTTTATACAATTTTTTCCATTTAAAATCGTTTTTAAACGGATTTTGGACGATAAAAAATCATATTTTAAATTAAACGAACTGTCAAAAGTTATTATTCAGATGCCCAGATGTTTAAAACAATATTGAGTCATGGCCCTCTTCTAAAATTTGCAAAATTTAGTTATTGACTTTCCCAAATCAAAGGATGCCGCCCCAAGATGACTAGCTGGTAGTGAATAAGCTGTGTCCATAGGTTGATGTTATTCCTGATGCCGCTCCAATATGACTAGCTGGTAGTGAATAAGGTGTGTCCATAGGTTGATTTTATTCCTGGTGGCATTAGATTTTCGTGTTGAATTTGTGCAGTGAATTAATCCACTCCAATTGAAGCTGTCAGTAAGTATTATTAAAGAATCCTAACTAATAAATATTATAAATACGACTTTGTTTGTTTGTTTGTGTCTTACGCTTTCACGCATAAACTACTCAACCGATCATCGTGAAATTTTGGACAGATATTTTCAAGGGTATAGTACCTTTACTATAATGAAGATAATGCCCGGACACTTTTAGCTTTTACCCGCGGCTTCGCTCGCGTTGATTATTATGGTTACTTTTAATCCCATTTTCTTGAGGTTATATTTGCCAGTACCCTAACGTAATTAATATTTGAGCATCTTGTATTAACAATGCTCAAACCACCGCCTCTGCCGTATTTTTGAAATCTACATCTACAAATAAATTGTTATAGTTCCATTAACAATCTAGGGATGAAGAAGATTTTTTTTGACAATTCTATTGAAAACATTGTTAATAAAAGATACTCAAGGAATGATACATACATAAGAAAATTATCTAATAGTTATCGTTATCTAAACTATTGTAGCTGGGTTACTATCACCCATAATAGAATAGTGTGAGAAGCTATTATTTGGTTATTTTGAGAAATTCGTGAAAAACCAAATTCGCTATTTGCAAAACCGGTTGGATCAGGTCGTCTTGAGTGATTTTTTGAATGCAGATTTAGACATTGAGATGCAGTTTGTACTAAGTAGATTGATTTGTTATATGCATAATTATTACACAATTATTACAAAATTTTGATTAAGTTTAGGCTTGATAACTTTTTTATTTTTAGACCGACTTTAGTGATTTTTTTTTTAAGAACTGTAGGTACAACTATCAGTATTAGTTGTTTTTCGTTATCTAATTTGAAATCACCCTATGGAATAATCAAGTAGCAAAATTATTTCAAAATACCAGTTTTATTTAAAGTCATTTATTCTTTAAATTTTGTTTTTTTGGTTCATGTCAATACATTCATTTATTCTCACACAAATACAAAATGATCTTGGTTATCAATAATGTAAAGTTTTCCGTAATTTCTAATGCAATATGAATTCAGTATTTTGTTTGACAAGGTGTCTGTGTCGTCCATTGATATTTGAGGCTTTATTGTCAGTTTGACAGCAAATTTGTATATTTACAATTGCCGAAAATTGTGGAAAACTGTGGCTTTAGTGGAAGACGGGCGAAATTATGTGTATGTGGCTGGAGTATTTAATACCAGCTGCTCTATCATCGGAAGAGTAGTCAAACGCTTTAGAGAAATAGGCAGAAATATAAGTAGGTAATGGTAGACGGCGCAAAACTACAGCGATTGATGACAGGTTTCTTCTTCTTAAAACTCTTCGAAATTGACCTCAGTACAGGCGAAAAACTAACTTAGATGAAAATATCAGTTCTTGGACCGTTTGTGGGAGATTACAGGAGGTCGGTTTAAAGTCTTTCCGGCCAGCAACCAGCAACAGGACCTAGATTACTCTGGCGTCATAGAGTAGCAAGATTACAATTTGCTCGTGAACATGCGAATTGGAATTTGGCACATTGGAGCAGTTTACTATTTACCGATGAATGTAGATTCTGCCAGATGGACGAGAGCGAGTGGCGAGAGGAATGAACGAACAATTTGATGAAGTGTGTTCAGCCCCCGCTTAGTTATGGAGGAGGTTCCGTGATGGTTTGGGCAGGAATATCACGGGAGGCCTGCCCTGAATTAGTATTTATTGACAGAGGATTGCTGATCACACAGAGGTATATTGAGGAGGTTCTCGAAAATCAATGATTTTATCTTGTTGCAAGATAATGCCCGACCACATTCAGCAATATGCTGGCCAGCATGTTCGCCAGATTTGAATCCTATAGAACATGTATGAGCCATGCTCGGAAGACATGTTAGAGGTCGAGACGAGGTACCACCGATATTCAATGAGCTTCGTGTTGCACTTCAGGAAGAATGGAGGAATATTCCGCAAGACAATATTCGCGATGGACGTGTACGGACAGTAATTGGGGCTAGAGGAGACAATACAAAGTATTGATAAAATTTGTGTCTAAATTAATTTGTAATTAAATCTTGATCAGTTCAATAAAAAACTTAAATCATTTTGCATTTGTGTGAGAATAAATGCATGTATTGAAATGAATCAAAAAACAAAATGTAGGGCATATATGACTTTAAATGACAACTGGTATTTTGAAATAATTTTGCTACTTGCTTATTCCGCAGGGTGTTTTGAAATTAGATAAAAAACAAAATTTGGGATATTTTTGTATAATACATATATCGAATAGCCAATGTTACTTAAAATGTGTAAAAGACACGTTAATATTGATAATCGTACTTACAGTTCTTTAACGAAATCACTTAAATCGGGCTAAAAATAAAAAGTTATCAAGCTTAAAACTTAATAAAAATTTGGTAAAGATCGCTTTTATTGCAAATGAATGTATGTAACTGAGTTGTTTAAAATTACTAGAGGAAATGTGAAAGTACAAACAATTTCTACATTTCAAAATAGGAAAGCTTTATTCTGAACACTTCACTATAATAATTTTTTCTGCTATATTTTGCCAATAACACGCTATTTCTTTTTGTTTTGCATATAGATATTTCAATAAAATTATGTTATAAGTTTTAACACGTTGGTCTAAAATTAACGTCTATTTTTAAATAAATCCTTCACTTATTTTTCCGGTTTCTATATGACAATGGCTTATTAAAATGCAGAAGTAAACACAATCTTGAATATATATTTGCAAAACTAGACGTTTTCGAAAGGTGGCGTACCCCCCAGAAAACAGTATAATATGGCCTAACCTCTCATGGTTTCCATTTGAGCTTTATCAGGTAACCAAAAACAAGTGGGCAACATCTATCTTTTTTTTTTGGTTCTGTTGTCTTCTGTCCTCCTGTTAAAGACTACTAAATATGTATTTATTATGACTTTACATGCGTCGAGAAGATATTGGTTGTCTAAAAAATTGTATTGATAAATAATAAGTAATAAATATTTATAGCGTTACTTCCTCGTTTTGTCATTAACTGATCACCCTGTATATTTATTATGACATTAGATCTCGTATAGATCCGAATCCGAAATTCTTGGCAATGATGCATCGCCACTTGAAAGTCTTAATCCGGAGTACTACGAGAGAAGCCCAAAATATTTGTTCCATAATGTGTCCATAAGTCCCTAAATTCCATATAAGTTATTACAATTTTGGTCTTAATTTAGTTTCACGTATATAGATAAGTTGATTCTATTCTTCATTTTGGGACATAGGAATCAACAGATCAAAAAATGTATAGTGATATATTTTTGGCTAGAATGAACAAATATATCAGCTTTTAAATATTATCAACAGTTTATTTTCTTGTATTATTTGTGTACATTTTAGAACTTTATATATCTAAAATTTCTAAATAGCAGTTTAAGTAAAGGATTTAAAATTATAACTAGGGTTCTTATATTATGGTATTTTTATACTAATGAGTGCTCTTTTTAGGATATTGAGAAAATTATCTCCATCGAAAGTAATATCTGGTATATCCTGGCAATGTTCAGATTGTCAGAAGAAATTTCCCAGTCTTGCTTCTCTAAAATCGCACATGGACAGAGGGTGCTCCAAGGTAAAGTTGAAGGATGCACAGGCGAAACTTAAAGCTCAAGAGCTGTTAAGTAGACTTCCTGGAATCAGAGCGAAACTGATCAGTAAAAACACAGCAAAAACCGGCAAGAGAGTAGATATACCAGACAAGGGTTACAAAGTGAAATTCCTTAGAAAACCAAAGGAGGCTAGGGCTAAGACAAAAGCTAAAGATATCTCGGAGGCTACCAACAAATTCTTTTTCATATGTTCGAAGTGTCCCCAGTTATTTGCTTCCCAAAATCTTCTTGACGCTCATGAAGAGAAATGTCCTGAGAATGAATATATCTTTAAAAAAAAGCCTCCATCTAAACCATCAGAACCTCTGTTTGAACCATATCACTTTGACAGATTTAAAAACGTCTACGTATGCAGTAAATGTCTTCAAGAGTTCGATTTCAAATCAGCAGTTAACGATCACTTGAAGATCGCTCATCCTGGATTCACATGCCCCATTTGCAATGCGAATTTTGATTTGTTGGTGGACTTTGGTTACCATAGTGGGCATCACGACGTGTCCCGTACTATGACGTGTCCATGTTGTTCTTTCAGGACTAACGTTAAACCGAAGTTAGCATTCCATATTCAAACGGAGCATTCGGTGGACACAAATCTAGTGAATGTGGATGACGTCAATTTTACCTGCGTAGTTTGTGGAAAAACTTTCTATAATAGCAGAAGATTAGCTCATCATCAGAAAAACTACCATAGAGCAGCAGTTGATATGTCTCCTTCTATGGGAGCCCGTTTGTTAGAACCAACAGTCAGACCACATTCAAATGAACCCCTTCTATGTGACACTTGCGGCAAGCCTTTTAGCTCAAAATATCGTCTAGAACGACATCAAAGAGCCATGCATCAAGGGCTTAAACCGTATGTATGTCGGTATTGCGACAGAGCATTTACAGGAAAAGATACCATGAAGAAACACGAAAGGATCCATACCGGTGAGAAGCCATATTCCTGCGAATACTGTGGAAAATGCTTCAGACAGCCAGGGCCGTTTACTGTGCATCTAAGGATTCACACTGGTGAGAGGCCTTATAAGTGCAAATTCTGCAAGAAAGGATTTATTACAAACCAAACGAAAAAATCTCACATGAAGAACTGTGTCGTTAGAAACACAGAATTTGATTATAATTATATGTTTGTTCCGACAAACGAATATGCTTAAGATAGATTAGGATTGTAAACTTGCTTTAGTTATTTTCACTGTTTTTAAATAAGAATCGTTAGTGAATTTTTGCTATAAAAAGATGATTGACAGTTAACAAGCACATGATGTTCTGTTAATAGTTTTGTCTTCATGGGATATAAATTAATAGATTCGTATAGAAAGAAGAAGATTTAATTTATTGAATTGGTGTTCTTATTGGTAAATTGGATTGAAGTATATCTGAAGTAAATTAATATTTTTCAGGGTACAGTGTGCCCTCGGATGGGGATCGCAGTTTTGTATACAAATAAGGATCGTTTATAAACGATCCTATTTTGGATTTTCTGACAAAATGTATTCACTTTTAAGAGTTCTATTTCATTCAACAAAAAGCCATCACGTTGTATTAAAATAGCTTCCATCATATTTTTTTCAGTGGTTTAAATATTCCTATTAGAGTTAATCTAAGGGGGCTATATCAGGCTAACGAACAGAGGTACTGATCTAATTTTCGAATTTTGATCAAATTTTTCCACCAAAAATAATTACATTATTCAAATTACATTTATCACTTTCTAAAATTTTTTAGTGATGTATGTATTGGGATGTCGAAAACTATAAGAGAGAAGAATGACCAAATGGAGAAAGTTCATGCAGCTCTTTTAGTAATTTAAATGTTCTCGCTATTCAAATTTTCGAATTAATTAAATGATACATTCAAGAAAGCTTTCGTAGCTTTTTATTTATAAGAATTTTTAAAATGCGTAAAAACATTTTTAAAACAAATTTTTACTTAGAATACGTCTTGTTTAGATTCCACTTACAACGTACGGTTTGATGAAACCATCATCAACTTGCTTTTCATAACGAAAGGAACCATGCCGGTAAAAAGCCATGTTCATGCGAATGGACCATATTGGGTTTTACTCGCTTTAATTTGATTTTTTTTTTAGTTTTTTAATGATGTATCAGATATAACAGAACAAATTAAATTTAATCATACAAAACACAAATATATGATTTTTCAATAAACTTGGCATCATCCCACAATAAAATAGTACACAATATTATTTATTTAACAAATAAATGCCATGTTTGCATAGGGAAATTAATTTGCTAATGAATATCGAGATGAACAGTAAAATCATAGCGCTTTCGTTTAAAAATAAATCTAGTAAAATGATAATAATCGGTAATAAAATTGTAAGTTTTAATGCTTAGGAATGAAAGTAATAATTTATTTAGCATTAATTTTTTTTTGTCACTATTTCGTTATATTTGTGTTCATAATGTATTATGTTATTAATGACAATATTATGCAAGCAGGTGATGACTTATGAGCTTCAGGATTTCAGTGTTCCTCTAGATATCAATTAACAAATAAAACTGGAATTCATTTGTTAAATAAACAATATTTTTTGTGTTTTATTGTGCGATGTTATGTAGCCTATCGAATATGGCTGCCATAAAAAGTTGATGATGGTTCCATAAAACTAAGACGCTGTAACTGGTAGCTGACTGGACGGGTGTATCCCTCGTAAAAAATTGACCTGGAAATGTTTTTACGGATTTAAAAAAATTTATAATTGAAAGTTACAAATCACATTTTTTTGTTTTTTTTATAATTAAATATATTTTTTGCTATGTGTATATCTCAAAAACCTAATGAGCTAGAAGCGCCATTAAGCTATTATTTAACCGTTTTTCTATATCTTATAGTTTCCGAGATCCCAAAGCATGCGCCACAATGATAGGAAAGTATTTATTCTATTTGATCGTTAAGGACATTATCTTGATCTTCTTTTTCTCTTTTGTTCTAAAACGATGTTTCGTTTTCTCAACCTCTTGGGCAGTCGACTTACTACTGACTTGAATTTTTTGTCCATTTTATCCAATGATTCCCTGCATTCTACTGGCGGTTTATATCCCATATATCCAAGGTTTTCTTTCCTTCATGACGCGTTACATTATTTCATCACTTAAGTTGAGATAATATTATCAGTACAGGTAATTTTTCAGCTTAATTACTGATGTGTCTTTATGTAGGTCTTATTGGTCTTAATTGGGTCTTGTATGGCTTTTATGTAGTTACTATTGCTATCGATGGACAGCTAAAACTTTAGCTAGTTGTACTCTATCAAATGCTTTTATAAAATCAACCAGACAAAGGAGAAGAGATATATATTAAACTCGCATAACGAGTATTTTGAGGATTATTTCGTAAACTTGTTGTTCCTAAGTTATTACGATTTTACTTTTTCTGGCTATGAAGGTCGTGATGCTTACCCTATGTTCATTGGGTATTTTTGGAACATTGTTGCTATTTTTTTGTTTAATTTCGTTAATTTCTAAGGTTTTTGGCAACAAATTTATGTTAATTTTATTTTTGTGTGCAGGATGTTGAATGGTGTGGTGACGAATTATAATTTTAGTTATGGACGCTGCGAAACATACCATGCGATTTTGTGAAAAAATAAAGTAAAATTTTTCAAACATGTTTTCATAATTTAAACAATTTGGTAGCAAACAAAATTTCATAAGTAGCACACTTTCTTGACTTTCTGTCAGGATGCCATTCGTCAAAATATGACCGCCAAATGTCTTCTTAAAATATGTTGTCCAACATAGTAATAAACTTTGTTCTCAGTGGAGAGTTTTACAATTTACACAGTAGTTTTTAATAATTTTATGGCAAATATTCATTATACTTCTTATTAATAGATAAGATATAAGTTATAAGGCTATTTAAGTATTCGCCAAATAGTATAAGATTTCAACATTAGACATATTTCAGAACTATAATATGCATATTGCATTAGTTATTACAAAATATTCATTCGTCTTAAAGCAAACCTCAAAACTAACCCAAAGTAGCTGTGTTTTAGGTATACTTTTTAAATTTTTATTTTAGGGACCGTTTTTCAAGTTTCCAAAATGCTTTTTTTAAAACTTGGGTCTATTTTAGTATTTTCTCTACGATCGTTAGACAATGCTTACAATGCTTACATTGTTTACTACTTTCACTCATTTCTGAAACTTTTACAAATTATGCAGCACCATAACTTCATCATACTCAAGTCCAGTTCCATAAACAATGAATTTCTGTTCTAGTTATTCTGAACTCATATTTTGTTGCCTTGATAACGTTAACTATAAGTTTTAGTTAATAGTATTAATTTTAGTTGTATGAATTTGTTGCATTAGAGCTGAAAATATTATCTGATACTTAATAAATTTTCGTAACGGAACATCACCAGAATGGAATGCTTAGAAAATTGTAAATTATAGAAATCACTTTTTTGTTATTTTCTTTAATAAAAGTTTCAGCAAGTGAGCCCAACAATGCATTCATCTTGGTGGCAAAGATAGAAGAAAATTTGACATCTATATTATAATAAAAAAAGATTAATTTTTGTATCTTAGATCTATATTGTGGTTATATATTATTTCAAATAATGACATAGTTTGTTCCGCTAACGGAAACTATGTATGCTTATTCTTATTTGGTATCCATTGATATTTTACAGTTATGTATACAATTTTGACTCTATCTTCTTTCATTTCTTCTCACATTTTTTCACATTTCAAACATCTCCAATTTGAGTTCTGTTTAATTTGGCATCACTTTATTGAGAGAAGAATTAAGAAACTATAGGGAACTACGGTTTGACGGTCTGCTCGCGTCGTACTTAAAAAAGTATCGATATTTGGTATCGACAAAGTTTACAGAATTAACAATATTTACAGAATTTAAAATATAAGTTGATTCACTCCGCGCCATCGTCAAATTCCACTCCGCCACTCCCCGCCTGCCCGGTAGACTGATGCCAGTCTGCAGTGGAGAGCTAGGTAATTTAAGTTTATTTTAAATTTGTTTTCGGTCGGGCGTATAGGGTGAGATTTCAAAAATAGCGGTTTGTTTTTGGTGGATTTCTGAGTAAAATGTCTAGTCAAAAATCGAAATATTTGTTCAGTAGTTGATTGTGAACGACGAATGGCAGACAATATATCGCTCTTTAGGTGCCCAAAAGGGTAGGTATGTATTATAAGTTTTTATTTAACTTCACTTGTATGTTTGGGTCAAATCTTACAAGTTAAATTTGTCCTACTTCCCATAATGTTCAATATTAATATCGATTTATAGTGAGTACAATAGAGTATGTAATAAAAAAAACTTGCAGGTGTCGAGCCTGGAAAAGTGCCTTAGAATTTATAGGATCCCACAAATAAGCGAATGATAAACCAATGTAGTGTCATAGCCGTATTAGAATGTGTGGTTTGCATTTTAATGAACACAGTTTTGCAAATTCTTCTAGGAGCTGTATACATTCATATGCTGTTCCATCAACTGTGTTACCAACTAAAAAAGGTAACTTTTAATCAGATTTTGTGCATTTACAAAATAATGTAAGATGGGTGCAAATATAGGTTTATCTAAAAGTCTACTACTTTAAATTTTGTGCTAATTAGTTATTGTGGTAAAATTAACGAAATATAGAAATTGCTAAAATGTAGACAATTAGTATTGCAAAATTTTTTCCAAAATAATTTGTAAAGTTTTGCAAAACTATGATGTAGTTCATCCCCAAAATAAATTAAAATAAAGAATTTTGCACGGGGTATTAAATTTCATTCTTGAAGTAAAATATAATATATTTT